>JAVJIF010001276.1:0-86114 GCA_038442645.1 Agave tequilana
CACACAAATGAACACACACACACACAAACATCATTTTATAAAGAACCATCGTTAAAACTTAAACTTTTCTAAATAAATTTTACTAATTTCACCAATTTAGCACTAAAGCAATTTCACAAAATTTTCTAAACTAACATTTTCTCTACGTTAAATATGAGAATATAGGGAAGAGCGATACCTCAAAGGTTGGGGGCAACTTAGAGCTCGCCGGAGGGGGGCAACTTAGAGGGCGAGAGGCCGGGGGCCTTGCTGGAGGGTTAGAGAGAGTGGTGCGCGCGAATCAATTGAGGTGGGGAGGGGAGGATTCTTGCAGGAGAGAGAGAGGGGCAGGGGGAGGCTCATTGGAGAGAGGGGGGCAAGGGGGGCTCGCCGGAAGAGTATGAGGGCGACGGGAGGGCCTTGGGGGGTAGAGAGACAAAGGGGGGAGGGGGAGACGACATCATGAGGGCGACAGGGGGAGAAAAGGTGGAGGTTAGAGATTGGTGTGAGTTTTGAGTGTGTGTGCGTGTGAGAGAGAGAGAGAGAGACAAGAGAGTGGCGACCGGGGTAGGGTAGGTTTTTGAGGGAGAGATTTAATGTCAGTTCTAAGTGGAACCAACGCTAAAAGGATTTAATGTCTGTTCTCAAGAACTGACATTAAAATATTTAATTAACATCAGTTTTGATCAGCGGATGTTAAAAATTGACTTTTGACGTTGTTTTTGTTTAAAAAAATGATGGAATGGTGATGTCTTTTAATCTAGACATTGTTATAGTGGTACAATGAGAAGGAATGATTACATTTTTGGGCAATGATCTTCAATGATTAGTATTTTATTTTCTCTAGATCTAGAAAAGTAATAAATATTTCCCGTAAAAAGTGGGGATTTTTTTTAACAACCCTATCTTGATCCTAGTACCTCTTATTTTCCAACCCAACCATTTTACCATCTGAGCCAAGTGGTTTTTTTTTTGTTGGGACTTGTGTCCATCCAAAAGGATTTGAACCCGAATCCTTCCTACTCAATTCAACTCTTCGACATTCGAATACAAAATCCACTTTATTGAAGTTGATCTATATTATTTCAAATATCTATAAATCAAAAATTAATTGTTTTAAATACTTTTGCCCATCCATCAAGCGGCGCAAAATAGACGACCGAAAGTAGTGAGCTTGTTAGATTTATGTCTTTAGACATATAAATTCTCGATCCGACCATTTGATTATGATCTAAACATTTAAAACCCATACAAACCAATTTTTGCTAGGTTTAAAATGTTCTACACCGTTAAACTAACCAGCTCACTATTTAGGCCGTCTATTTTCTTCCTACTTGATGCAGAGGCAAAAAGTATTCAAAATGCTTGATTTTTGGTTTATAGATACTTGAAATAGTATAGATCACTTCAACAGAGTGGATCTTGTATTCAAATCAGGTGCTTCAGATTAAGCCCACTTCCTTTCAATCTTCTCATGTTGCGCCACCCCCAATGCACATTACTCCACCTCAGCTCTGATACTATTTCATTGGGCATTAAACCTCAGCAAAACACTCGTGCACTCAATACAAAAAGGAAGAATATCAAGAACACAGAGAATTGAGATACAGAGATAATCGGTTTTAATTTCTTCAATACCTACACCTCTCTTCTCTTAACTACACGACCGTAGCTATAAAACAGTGCAGCCGAATTTTCTTATACAGTGTATTTCAAAGATTAAACAAATATATAGTCCACACACAATTACCAAACTTCCTAGTATTCATATTGGATAGACCTAATGGAAATACAATGGGAAAAAAAACCCTGATAACAGTATATTTGCATGCAGAACATAAAACATATACCTCAACAGGAACCTTGACATCATATCTCTCTTATAGGCTATGAATTACAAAGCAATGTCAAGGGTACACAAATTTGAAATGAAAAAGATGCAAAAAAAAAAAAAAAAAAATGCCAACATGCAATTTTACATAATAACTACATAGATAATAATTAATTTTGCTTACTTTACTTAAAATTCCTGTTTTTCATTGAAAAGTATTAATCTTGTGCATATTACCTATCAAAACAAAATTCCCAACATGGCAAAAAGTGAAAAGATTTATAACACATAAAAGCAATTTTATTTTTTTAAAAAAATAGTGACATATTAAGCCATGCTCTGTAAGCTCACATTTATGTGGGAGGCTAAAGAGAAACCAGTTACCTGCTAAAAGTCATGCATTTATAAAAAAAAAAGTTAGAAATGCCTCTTTCATAATTTCATACAAAGTATATGACGTATTACATTATATATATTCATAAAAACAATCCTTTATTTCAGTGATTAACAGTTTTTCTTGTACCTTCTCCTCTTATTTCTTTTTTTATGCTTTAGTATTTGCCGATATGAGGTCCATTTATGCTCTAGTTCTTTTTTATGGGATGTTGGAGAAAATTAAATATATTAAGAGTCTAAGACCTTACTTTACAATTTTTTTTGTTATTGGAAATAGTAGGTGTGATAAAAAAGAGAAAGAATAATTAATGAAAAAAAATTTGGAATAAAATTGGACTTTGTGGTGCGTTACCGTTTTTTTAGTGCTCATTGTCTCCCCTCTCAATTGAGTTTGCTAAAAAGTTCAGGACAATACACTTGCAGGATACGATAAAAAACGTCTAGAGATGATAAGTAGCAACTTTGACAAACTCTCTTCGATCTCACAAGAATTTGCAACTCTTAATGATGATTAGATAGAAGAGAGATGAGAGAAACAGAGTTACCGAGCCTTGAATAAGACATAACAAATATATATAAGATCCTAAGAATAGTGTCACTTGGTGAAGGACAACTATGTGCATGTTTGTTTCAAAGGATGCAACTTTTCATCCAAACGCAGCCGCAACACCTATTTCAGTGCATATATTTCTAGCTAATTGCAACAACTAGAATAAAGTTAGAAATCAAGTTCATCATGTTTGTGCAGACTTGGCCACAGGTTGGAGATCTTCAAGAAGAACCATTGATTAATTTACATGATTCACAGGATAGTGATCAACTAAAGCCGCATATGTCACCACTAATAATTATAGAACCTATATATCATATATTTTAAATATCAATTGTAGTGGTCAAAATTTGACCACCATTAAGATATTGACACGTGTCTAAATGACCGGTCAAGGCGTCCACATTTTCAAACTCACCCAGCAAGGTCCGCCACACCAGATCCCCTCGGAGTCCTCCCTTATTCCGGAACTACTTCCTTTTCTGAAGAAATCGCCGTCCAGAGCCCCATCCTGTTTTGAAGAGACACATCCGAGATCACTTGTAGTCTAAGGTCTCTGGAGTCATCTTGAAGACATCAGTAACAATCACCGAGATGTCTGCCTGCAATTATGCCTCTCCACCTCTCACGTTGGAGATGTGTGACAGTAGGCCTGTCAACGGGTCGGGTCTGGACCCGGACCCGACCCGGACCCGACGGGTATGGGAAACTCAGTTCTGGACCCGAACCCGAATACCCGTTTGCCCGTTTACCCGATTAGTAAATGGGTCGGGTATGATTTTACATGGACCATACCTGTTTGCCCGTTTACCCGATTAGTAAATGGGAACACTATATAGATAGAAACACCATATATAGCTCATGTCAGCTAATTAATGTTTGCCAACTGGATTAGTAATGGGGAAGAATAACTAGGGTATGCATTGTCTTCTCCAAATGCCACTTGTCAAACATTTTTGTGTGATAGCCATGACTTCTCATAACTTACAGATAGGAAACACCATAACCACGGATCCGGGTAAACGGGTCCAGACCCGCGAACCCACGGGTCCGGGTAAGGGTGTTGGCCCAAAGGCCTATCACCCTAGTTTTGATGATGATCAACTCATGAAGTTATGTTTACTAATGATCTTATGTTTAATTAGTGACAGATTCATTATCAAGATCTTAGTAGGTGCATAGCTCAACAAAGGATAAAATGTCAAGATTTGGAGTTAGCACGGTGTGATCCAAGGAGCTTTTGGATCAAGCTTGGACCAAGTCAAGAAGATGAGAAGACTTCAAGTGAAGACTTCAAGAAGATGAAGACTTGTGTCTAGGTATAAGATTTTGTTTTTGTTGTAGAGTAAAATGTAAAGGATAGATAGTTAGTGGATTGCTCAAGTATACCATGCACACACACTCTTGATTTAATTGTCTTTTCATAAAAGAATTTTCAGATTTAGAAAAGACTTTCATTTTGGAAAAACATAGTTTTGGTTTTTGATATTCAAAGTTATATGTTTCAACCAAAACCTTATTTAGAGCTTAATGTCAAAAACATAGATATTTCATCTTGATTGTGTAGTGGATCATATCCATACACACTATGCTTTAAAAGTATATCTTGTTTTTGTATTTGATGAAGATTTGGAAAAACATGTTTTGGAAAAATATTGTTTTGGAAAAATAGTTTTTATCATGAGCCAATATTTCCATGTTACAAAAATAGCCCAATCTTTTGTAACATGCCTTGATCTTGTGCAAGCATGTTTGATTATCATAGTATATTGGTTAAACTATTTTTGTAGATTTTTATGTATTTTATGGGATTTTATTTGAGCCAAAAAGACTAACTTTTAAATCCCAGAAAACTGTTTCAGGCTTCGGATAAGTCGACTAGTAGCCTTTATAAGTCGACTAATCCTGGAGTCGGCCGACTGGACCGGTCGACCGACGTGCACAGATGTGCACGCCTTTGTGCACTGGAGGACGGCCGACCGTACGGGTCGACCGCTCCAGAGAGCAGAGCTCTTTGGAAAGTTCGGCCGACCGTACGGGTCGACCGACAGAGAGTTAGACTCTCAGCTCCAGTGGGTCGGTTGACCCGGGCGGTCGACCGTGGCTCCAACGGTCGGATTTCTGACCGTTGGCGGTCGACCGCACGGCTCGACTGGCAGCTCTGACAGACCCCAACGGCTATATTTTTCTGGCCTATAAATTTGGGGGTTTGGTCATTGTTTTAAGCCAAGATTTTGGAGACCTTTAGAGCCAGTTTTTCCTATTCTTTCAGAAGAGTTTTTCTCCACAAAATAGAGAGCTAATACTTCCAATTTAAAGGGAGTTTTATTTAGAGTGTGTTTTTAAGTGATTCTTTGAGTTTTCCTCCACCACTCTCATCCTTGTTTTTTCTCACACCACACTTGAGTTATCCATTGATTATTCATCCTATAGGTGTGTTGTAGTGAGTTTGTTTTTAGGTGATCAAAGTATTGTGATCACCAAAGACTTCATTTGTTCTTTGAGGAGATGGGCAAGTGTGCTCGTGGTTGTTTAGAGTTCGGGTGCGAACTCTTGTTGATTGAGGTGCGGCCTCGGCGAGCCGGTGGGCTTGCGGTGTGTACGGAACTAGGGAGTCCGAGGGCTTGTAGGTGTTGCGGCACCGAGGAGAGATCCATTGGGATCTTGCATAGTGGAAATCCTTCGTGTGTCGAAGGCGGGGATGTAGAGCAAGTGTGCTCGAACCTCGAAACATACCCTTGTGTTTGCGATTGCCTTTTCTCTCTCTCTCCCTTACTTGTTTATATTTTGCATTCAATTATTGTCTTTACATTTATATGCATGATATATTCCTTGTGCTCATATTGATATATTGCTTGGGATTGCTTGCTAACACTTGTATTCAACCAAGAGAGCCAACGCGGCACCTCAACCCATTTAAGGGGAATCTAGAGGAGTTTGTCCAGAGCCCTTCATGGGGAATTCGGTAACACTCTTGTGTTATACGTGGTGTGTAGTGTAAAAGTTTTAATTAGGTCATAATTATTTTTAGCTTCCGCATTATTTGCATCATTCATCATTAAGTGACCATTAGATTAACCATCACCTATTCACCCCCCTCTAGGTGAACCTTCAATTGGTATCAGAGCTTGGTACTCTGATTTGGTCTAACAACCTAGAGTAAAAGATCCTCATTTTAGGCTAATCATAAGATATTTGTACACACACTATGGATTTCATGTCACCACCCACCTTTGACATTCTTAACATCCAAATTTGGAAGGTTAAGATGTCATTGTACCTCAAGGCCTTAGGCATTCATGTATATCTTGTCATATCTAATGATTCATATTGTTCAAATGGTAAGAATTTTGAGGCTAATGCTAAGGCCATTCATGCTATCAAGGCAGCCCTAAATGATGATTATTTATCTAGGGTTTCTAATGTTGAATCGGCTTTTGTAGCTTGGAACATCATCATCCCTTGGCGAAAAGGATCTATAATATGCGGGAGTGATTCGGACGTTGGAAGCAATACCTCCAACGCGTGCTATATGGTCCAAGGGATAACCCTCTTGAGGTAAACTCCGAATCCGATGATGAAGACATGTCATATGATGAGCTTACTACCTTTTGTCATCTTGTGCTTGAAAGATATGACATGCTTAAAAAGAAAAATAAAAATTTGAAAAAGAACATTGCTTGCATGCATATAGAATAAGATTCATTTAAATCTAACATTGCATGTTTAGAAAAGATTACAAAAATTTGAAAAAAGATTTTGATTGCATGCTTAAAGAACATGATTCTTTCAAATCTAAGATTGCATGCTTAGAAAAAGAAAAATAAGATTTAAAAAATGAGAATGTTTCCTTACTTTCAAAATTGAATGATTTATATGAAGGGAACACTACTTTGAAAAATAAAATTGATTTGGTGGAAAAACAAAGAGAAAGTGTTTTGCAAGAAAATAACTCTTTGAAAAGAAAATTTGTTGAAAAAGAAAAAGAATTTGTTTCTAAAAGAAATAAGAAAAATGATTCTTTATCTCATCATGCTTTACATGCTACCACTAATGAGATAAATATGTTGAAAAATAAAATAGATAGTTTGAGCTCTAATTTGAGCACATGTGCATTCAATCATATTAAATTGGAGTCTTTGTTTTCAAAGAACAAACTCCATCCATTCATGCACATCATCATGCTTATGTTGCACAACATGATCACACTCCTACACATAAGCATACTAAGGTGTACGTATGTACACATTGTGGCCGCAAAGGCCATTTAGCAAAATATTGTTATGATAGATTCGATCATTTTAATTTTGCTAAGAATAAGAATTTTTGGGTGCCTTACAACAAGACTAACCCCAAAGGACCCAAGAAAATATGGGTACCAAAACCCCCACCATTTGCTTTTGATGTAGGTGAGGGTTCTCACAAGACGTGAGAGGATCGGTGCCTTGGTAGTGGATGCACATGGATTGGATGGACACATATTAGACGCATCGCTATCAAGGAGGCTTGGTGGGACAACCACCATGTGAGGAGCTTTGGAGTTGGTAACAATCTCTAAACTCCTATTTTTTATGTACATGCTTTTAATTTCATATATCATATAACATGTTCATATTTTTGTGTGCTTCATGTGGTATTTACATGTTTAAATGTAGATTTTATCAAAACTTGCATGTATACATATACAAATAGTGAATTACAATTGATTCATATATGATTGAACTTCATGCTCATTTGTACCCACTATTTGCATATGCATAGTCTAGTTTTGATGATTCTTTCATTTATACTTGTTATGCCAATTTTTATGCTTTACTTCATGTATATGTATTATTAATTCAAATCTAATAAATATACATGTATATCCATTTTGAGTCTCTTGCCTTCATGCAAATACTATTAATAGACTCGTTTTATTTTTGGGATATGTATGTGTATTGTTAGGATTGGATTAATCATACATATACCATGAAGATTAGTGTTTTGATGAAAAATGATTTTTCGTGTTTTTATTAAAAATGTGACTTATGATCTTTTTGAGCTTCATTGACTATTTTCATAAAAATGCTATTTACATGATCGTTAACACTCACACTTTTGTTAAAATCATTTTGAGTCTTATAGACCATGAGTGCTTAAATTTTGTGTATCTAGTTATGTTTTATGAAAAACATATGATTTGATGATTTTGAAGGATCTTGAACTAGTTTTTCAAAAAAAAAATTTATTTTAACTAGTTATTGTTCCTCATTTGGTAGAGTTTTTCAAACAAAGCTTATTTTCAAATCTATTTTTGAAAAACCCTACCATCTATGGGAGGATGGATGGGCGTGTATGCCTTGTAAGCTTAATTGACAAATCTTTTACCTTGTGCATATCAAGGGATGGTAGGTTATGAGTTATACACTTGATCTTATTGTTAAGTCAATTGGTATCATTAGATTCTTTCAATTGGTATCTAAATTGATAATTTTGTATATACTCATATTTTTATTTTCTTATATATGTATGTATGCCTTCAAATTCAAATTATATCAATTTCTATTGGTATTCTCTTTTCATACATATATGATCTATTTGTGCTTGACTTACAATTGATTCACACTCTTCACGCACAATGTATATGCTAAGTTTAATTCAACCTTCAATTGGTAATTTTTTAAAGCTTATGCAATATGTTTTCAAATTTGATATCAAATTGATAAAAATATGTTTACTTGATATCTCAAAATGTGTTCTTGAGAAAAGTTCAAATTTTAAAGAAAAATTCAAAATGTTTGATTTGTATTTCCTATATGCAAGGAGAGCTTAACATCTCTCTTACATATAGATTCATGTTGAGTATATTATAAATGAGGAGCTTGACAACTCTTCTTTATATGATATACGTGTGTAGGGGGAGCTTCACATCTCCTCTTATGCATTACATAATATGTGTTATGTGAGTTAGGGCTTGTCATCCCCTCTTCATGTAATGCATATATGTAGGGAAGCTAACTTAGCGTCTTCCTCTTCATGAATGTATATCGCATATAAACCTTTATTGATTGATTTGTATTAACCCCTTCTTGATCTTTTGTTTTTGACAAAAAGGGGGAGAAAATTTTGTTTGATTTGATTTTACTTTGAACCCTTTGTTGATGATTGACAAAAAGGGGGAGAAGTATTTGAGTTTATATGCATGTTTTCATTGCTTAAGGGGGTATTTGTCTTCCTTGTTATTTATGCATATATATTTTTGTATTGCAAATAGGAGAAAAAGATTTGATTTATGCTTGTTGCATGTTTTATCTCCATACTTGCATACATATTCATGTGCTTCATTGCCATATCTGTTATTTATTTGGTATGCATGAGTTAAAGGGGAGCTTCTTTGAAGCTTTACTTTAATCCATGCATATATAACTTTCATGAGTTTTGTCATCATCAAAAGGGGGAGATTGTTAGCCCAAAGGCCTTCACCCTAGTTTTGATGATGATCAACTCATGAAGTTATGTTTACTAATGATCTTATGTTTAATTAGTGACAGATTCATTATCAAGATCTTAGTAGGTGCATAGCTCAACAAAGGATAAAATGTCAAGCTTTGGAGCTAGCACGGTGTGATCCAAGGAGATTTTGGATCAAGCTTGGACCAAGTCAAGAAGATGAGAAGACTTCAAGTGAAGACTTCAAGAAGATGAAGACTTATGTCTAGGTATAAGATTTTGTTTTTGTTGTAGAGTAAAATGTAAAGGATAGATAGTTGGTAGATTGCTCAAGTATACCATGCACACACACTCTTGATTTAATTGTCTTTTCATAAAAGAATTTTCAGATTTAGAAAAGACTTTCATTTTGGAAAAAACATAGTTTTGGTTTTTGATATTCAAAGTTATATGTTTCAACCAAAACCTTATTTAGAGCTTAATGTCAAAAACATAGATATTTCATCTTGATTGTGTAGTGGATCATATCCATACACACTATGCTTTAAAAGTATATCTTGTTTTTGTATTTGATGAAGATTTGAAAAAACATGTTTTGAAAAATATTGTTTTGAAAAAACAGTTTTTATCATGAGCCAAATATTTTCAAGTTACAAAAATAGCCCAATCTTTTGTAACATGCCTTGATCTTGTGCAAGCATGTTTGATTATCATAGTATATTGGTTAAACTATTTTTGTAGATTTTTATGTATTTTATGGGATTTTATTTGAGCCAAAAAGACTAACTTTTAAATCCCAGAAAACTGTTTCAGGCTTCGGATAAGTCGACTAGTAACCTTTATAAGAGTCGGCCGACCGGACCGGTCGACCGACGTGCACAGATGTGCACGCCTTTGTGCACTGGAGGACGGCCGACCGTACGGGTCGACGCTCCAGAGAGCAGAGCTCTCTGAAAGTTCGGCCGACCATACGGGTCGACCGACAGAGAGTTAGACTCTCAGCTCCAGTGGGTCGGTCGACCCGGGCGGTCGACCCGGGCGGTCGACTGTGGCTCCAACGGTCGGATTTCTGACCATTGGCGGTCGACCGCACGGGTCGACCGGCAGCTCTGACAGACCCCAACGGCTATATTTTTCTGGCCTATAAATTTGGGGGTTTGGTCATTGTTTTAAGCCAAGATTTTGGAGACCATTAGAGCCAGTTTTTCCTATTCTTTCAGAAGAGTTTTTCTCCATAAAATAGAGAGCTAATACTTTCAATCTAAAGGGAGTTTTATTTAGAGTGTGTTTTTAAGTGATTCTTTGAGTTTTCCTCCACCACTCTCATCCTTGTTTTTCTCACACCACACTTGAGCTATCCATTGATTATTCATCCTATAGGTGTGTTGTAGTGAGATTGTTTTTAGGTGATCAAAGTGTTGTGATCACCAAAGACTTCATTTGTTCTTTGAGGAGACGGGCAAGTGTGCTCGTGGTTGTTTAGGGTTCGGGTAAGAACTCTTGTTGATTGAGGTGCGGCCTCGGCGAGCCGGTGGGCTTGCAGTGTGTACGGGACTAGGGAGTCCGAGGGCTTGTAGGTGTTGCGGCACCGAGGAGAGATCCATTGGGATCTTGCATAGTGGAAATCCTTCGTGTTGTCGAAGGCGGGGATGTAGAGCAAGTGTGCTCGAACCTCGAAACATACCCTTGTGTTTGCGATTGCCTTTTCTCTCTCTCTCTCCCTTACTTGTTTATATCTTGCATTCAATTATTGTCTTTACATTTATATGCATGATATATTCCTTGTGCTCATATTGATATATTGCTTGGGATTGTTTGCTAACATTGTATTCAACCAAGAGAGCCAACGCGGCACCTCAACCCATTCAAGGGGAATCTAGAGGAGTTTGTCCAGAGACCTTCACGGGGAATTCGGCAACACTCTTGTGTTATACGTGGTGTGTAGTGTAAAAGTTTTAATTAGGTCATAATTGTTTTTATCTTCCGCATTATTTGCATCATTCATCATTAAGTGACCATTAGATTAGCCATCACCTATTCACCCCCCTCCCTCTAGGTGTACCTTCAATGGGAACCTAGGTTCTATACCCGTGGGTAAACGGGTCGGGTATGGTACATCCTATAGTAATCGGGTCCGGGTCTGGTACCACCCGGACCCGACCCAAACCCGACCCGTTGACAGGTCTATGTGACAGCCTACGTTCAGAGCGAGCCATTATGGACATTAAAGAGCTTTCCTGTATGCAATCCCAATAGTCAGTGTCAGTAATCACAATAGTTACAACCAATCCGCACTTGTAGATCATGCAATTACAAAGATCTCTCTAGCTACCAGTAATAGTACATATAGACCTTCATCTCCAACAACAAGAGAGGGGGATCCAAAAAAAAGCCAGAGTCCAGTCCAAGACTTCTCCAATTCCTCCATAGTCCATTCTCATGGAGACATCCATACTGAATCCATATAACTCTTGTAAACTTTAGATTATAGTGGAATTCTCCTCCTTCTCCCTGCGGTTTTTTCCACATTGAGTTCCACGTAAAACAATTTGTGTCACTGCATGCTCTCTGCGTTATGATTTTTTTTTACACATACACTTATAATCCTCTAATCCTTTTGCTTGTTGTGTGTGATCGACCGTCTGATAATACGCAGCGGAAAATCTTCACCAAAAACTGGTGCTTTCTTTAAGATCTGAGTCTCAACACTCAAGATCTCTCTCATAAAAAATCTTCCTCAAAAGCCTCTACAACAAAGCCAATAGCCCCAAGAAAGCGCGCCCTCACTGTCAACGACGCAACATCCAAAGGTAAAGTCGTCAGCACTGTTGAGAGAACAGCCTCTCTACCTATAGACGATCAGTCGCGTACCACAGAGGACACTAGTTCCTCCTTACCTCAGGAACTGGCCACCAGTGTCCAATCGCTGCATCGGCACAAAGACCAACTCCTTTAGATGCCAAACGATATGAAGGAGCAAATGAAGGAACAACAAGATCAAATTGCTGCTATCCAAAACAACCAACCATCGATGCAGTCAGAGAGCAAGCCTAAAGTCAGTGGATCACCCGACCTACAAGCCCTTGACGAGTTGATCCAGAAACAAATCGCGGACGTCAAGCTGCAAAGCCTGTCCAACGCCTTCAACTGACAAAGTCTCTGATTCCCCTCTCTAAGGAGATCCAGGAGTGTGAGATCCTGAAGAAAATTTTGACTCCAACTTTGGACTACTATTTCAGAGTGAACGATCCAGTTCAATACATCTGATACTCCCGGGACAAGATAATGATCTACTCCCGCAACGATTTAATCATGTGCTTCACCTTCCTTCAAGCATGAAAGTGCGACCTCAGATTGGAACTACTCCCTTCCTCCGCACTCTCTCCACAACTTCAAGGAGGTTATCAGAGCGTTCCTCACTCAATACGCTTCTCGCTTAGAAGATAAGAAGAATAACCATCTCATCCTCTCCGTCAAGATGAGGTAAGGAGATAACCTCAAGTCTTACATTAGCTTTCCAAAGCCAAACTGTCAAGGTCCCTAACTGTGGTGAAAACGTCTCTGCACTCGCATTCATGAGCGAGTTGCAGATTTCTCACCCCCCTTGCAAGCACCTCCTTAAGTACAATGTCACTCGGATGAGCGAGGTACTCTCCCGAGCACAGCCTTACATCCATTTGGATGAGGCAATGAAGATTTCCTCCAATCACTCTGCGAGCCTGGTGTTGGTGGAGGAAAGTCAAAGTCTCTGCATGAAGCCTCTGCCCATGCCCACGACCAGAACAAGGGCAGCCTGCCTTTAAAATCCAGGCGCTCCCCATCCTTTCACAAGTCGCTCAGAACCTTCAAGCTGGAACAATACATCACTTCGTTGAGACTTCCCATCAATGAGATCTATAAGGCTATCATAGACCTGTTGGCCCGAAGGCCTTCCTCTCTAGTTTTGATGATGATTAACTCATGTAGTTATGTTTACTAATAATCTTGTGATTTTAGTTTCAGATCATTAAGCAAGATATTAGTTGGTGATTGCTTCAACAAGAAGTGTTTAGAAGTCTTCACTTGGTGATTCCCGTGCCCCAGCATCAAGATCATACCTTTGCACTTGGTGGATCACGTTTGGGATCGAGTCGGCTTGAAGATTGAAGATCATCAAGAAGACTTAGGTATCCTAATTTAGTTTAGTGTGTTTTAGATCCATGTATAAAGCTTAGTATAGTTGATATGCTCAAGTGCGCAACACACACGTTTTATGGATTTTGGTTTTCATGAATAGTTTAGATCAAAACAAGTTTAAATGGTTTTTATGTATACTAGATGTGTTCAATATACATACATGCTTCATATCTTAAACAAACTTATTTTGACTTTCCTATTCATGTGTTGAAAAATCCAAATTTGATAAAATACAAGTTTTAGTTTTTGGTAAAAATGTTAAAACACAAAAATAGTTTCATATGCTTGATATTTGAGTTAAAATGTTTATCACATGTTTTATATCAATGCAAAATATTAGAACTATTTTGGGTATTTTTACAAAACTTAAAGGATTTTTAGAAATATGTTTTTCTGACCCAGAATTGGCTGACAGACCAGGTCGGCCGACCGCACGGTCGATCGAATCAAGGGCCGGTCGACCCAGCGGTCGACCGACGTGCACAGCCTTGTGCACGTCTGGCAGCACAGTGGGCCGGCCGACCGACCGGTCGACCGGATCAGAGAGCTCTGCTCTCTGTATCTGGGCGGTCGGCCAGACGGTTGACCGGATTGCCCCAATGGTCATATTTCTGACCGTTGGCGGTCGACCGGGCGGTCGACCGCACGCCTGTCAGGCTGCCAGATCAGCCTAACGGTTAGTTTTCTGTTTGGGCTATAAATACCCCATTTCTTGGGGGTTTTAAAGAAGTTTTTCTGAGCTAATTTTTTCCTACTCTCTGGTTTTAAAAAGAAGTTTTCAAAAGAGTTTAAAGAGTAAAAAGATTCATCTTGTTTATTTTTAAGTGTTTTGTTATTTTCAAAGAAAACAAGTTTTTGAGAATTGGTTTATTGTTCTTCATTTCAATATCTATTTGGTATTTTCCCAAAAGTATTTCTTTGATCAAAACACTTAGTTTTCCACACTTGAGCTATCTTCTATCCTATTCTCTTTAGGATCTTTGTTTGTGGAAAAAGGAAAGAGGTTTGTGGTTGAGACATACCACTTGTTGTAAACCCTTGATTTCTTGTGTTGCTCCCTCTTTGGCAGAGGTTGAAGTTGTTGTATTGGGTTGGTGTTTGCTCCCTCTTTGGTAGAGGTTGGCTTGTGGTTTGCTCCCTCTAGTGAGAGGTGGAGTTTGGTTTGTAACCCTCTTCGGTAGAGGTGTTGGTTGTTGTATTGGCTACGGGCTTACCCCTCGGTTGTGAGGCGGTGTTTTGAGAGAGGAGTTCGGTACTCCCTTGTTGTAAAAAATCCTTCTCGGTGAAGGTTCCCTTGGTGGGAGTCCTCGGTGGACAAGATAGTGGATTAGAAATCCTTCTCGGTGAAGGCGGGGACGTAGAGCTAGGGGCTCGAACCTCGGAACATATCATTGTGTTTGCGTTTGATCCATTGCCTCTTAACCCTCTCTCTCTCTCTTTATATTGTGCATAGCATCATTCATAGCATCATATCTATTTGCTTGTGTTTGAGCATTGATTCATATTGTCATATCTATTATATGCTTATGTGTTTGTGTGCCTCACTTGTACTTAACCACAAGAGCTTCATATAGCACCTCAACCCATATCTAGGGGAATCAAGAGGAGTTAGTCCAGAGCCCTTCACGGAAAATTCGGCTACACTTGTGTGTTGTACTAAGTGTGTTGCAAAATTTGTTTAAGCTTCCGCATTTAACGCATTTAGTTTCTAGATTAGCACTTACACCTATTCACCCCCCCTCTAGGTATTTTTCAATTGGTATCAGAGCCTACGCTCCTGATACTTAGGCTTAACATCCTAAGAGTGAGATCCTTGTTAGCTAATCTTCATTTGCATTTGCTTGTTTGCACACATATAGTTACATCCATGGACTTCATGACCCCACCTATGTTTGACCCTTCCAACATTCTTGTTTGGAAGACTAGGATGTCCATATACCTCCAAACCCTAGATATAAGGTTCATCTTGCCATTACCAAGGAATCCTACCTTAGTGATAGCAAGCATGTAGGGCCCAATGCACAAGCCCTTGAGGCCATTAGAAGCACACTTCCTAAAGAATATCTTTTGCTTGCTTCTAACTTGATTTCGCATTTGCAGTGTGGAATATGTTGACAACCACAACCACCACCTCCAAGCTTCAATTGCAAATTCAACTGGAGGATGAATCTAGTGGAGATGAATCCGAGCCACAACAATGCTATACGGTCCAAGGGAATGACTCCCTTGAGGTATACTCGGATACTCAACTAGATAGTGCTAGCTCTTCATTTGATCCACATGATGATATGGATGCTAATGCTTTAAATGAAGAGTTGTCTATTGTTTGTGAAAAACTCCTTAAAAAATATAAAGTTTTGAAAAAGAAAACTTGTAAAATAAATAAAGAAAAAGAGAATTTGTTTTCAAGACTTGAGTTGGTTTTGCAAGAGAAGGAAGAGGTTTCTAGTGAATGTGACTCACTTAGATCTCAACTTAATCTTGTTTTAAAAGAAAATAAAGTTTTAAAATCTAAAAATGATTGTGAAACTCTTTTGAAGAATAATGATGTTTTGTCTTCAAAAGTTGAATTTGTTTTAAGAGATAATGATTCTCTAAAAAGAGAAATTGATTTCATTCAAAAGAATTGGAAATTTGTTTAAAGAAAAATAAATCTTTGAAAAATGATTTGGATTCTCATGTTTGTCATGCTAGGGTAGTTCCATCTAAATCACCTATTGCATGCCACACTTCTTCCTTGATTGATAATGATATAAATATTTTGAAGAAGAGTGTTGATTGTTTGGGCTCCACTTTGAGCCAATGTGTTGTTGGGCATACACGATTGGAATCTTTGTTTCGAAAGAAACAAGTTCCATCTATTCATGCACACCCTCCACGGCATACACATGCTCCTCACGGACACACCCATCACACTATGTATGCTCATGTGTACACTTGTACACATTGTGGACGTAAGGGCCACCTTGCTAAATTTTGCTTTGATAGAATATATGTTTCAAATTTAGCAAATAAATTTGTTTGGGTTAGAGAAGGGACTAACCCCCATGGACCCAATAAGATATGGGTACCAAAGACCACCCCTCGTGTTTTTGATGTAGGTGTGGGCTCTCACAAGACGTGAGAGTAGCGGTACCTTGGAGTGGATGCGTTCCGTAATTAAAAGGAGATCATTTGGATGCATCACTTTCAAGGGAAGGTTTGGTGGAGAGGACCACCATGTTTTGGAGACAAGGAAAGTTACCTTCTAGGTTTTGGTAACGATTCCTAACTCCTTATTTATGTTTGCATGCTTTTCACGTTTATTGTTTATAGCATGTTTTGGATGTTTATAGATTATTGTGTAAATGCCATGTTTATTAGGCTTATGACTTACATGTATAGTATTTGAGACACCCATGCTTATATGGACCCATATTTAGTGTTCTCACCTTTGTTTAGCTATCATGTACATCATGAATCTAATAACATGTGAATTTACATAATAATCATGTTTATGTTTTTCATGTTTATTTATATCTTGTTTTTATGCTTCATGTGTTGATTACTTGTTTAAATGTTAGTTTTCATTAAGACTAGGTATATATTTGTGTATATAGTGGGCCACAAATAAATCTATATATGTTTGTACTTGAATGCTTATTTGAACCCATTAGATGTGCTAGTATAGTCTAGTTTTGATGATCCATGCATTTTAAACTTGTATTCCCATTTTGGTTTTGTTTTATGATCATGTGTTTTTGTTTCATGTATATGTCTATTTTGCCAAACTTTAAGATATACATGTATACCCCTTGAGTCATTTGCTTTTCATACAAATCTATATATATGGACTCAATTGTGTTTAGGGATATGTATGTATACATTTTGTGTTGACAAATCATACATATACCTTGAAATGAAATTTGTTTTAATGAAAAATTTAGTTTTTCATGTTTCCATGTGTTTTTGTTTAAACTTCATGTATATGTCTATTTTATCCAAATTATTGTTATACATATACATCCTTTGAGCCACGTGCCTTCATGCATATATCTTTGTGGACTCGTTGTGTTTGGATATGTATGTATACTTTAGTTTGTATAGGACATACATATACCTTGAAGATTAAATAAGTTTTGATGATTTTCTTATTCAAGGAATTACTTGAGCTTATTGCCTATCTTTCATGATTATGATCTTCACATCCTATTTGTACACTCACATTTATTGTTTTACTTATGTTTTGTTTTCATGAGTCATATTTATGCTTAATTGATTATGAGTGTTAGCTATTTTGTGAATTTCATGTTTTCATGAAAAATAATTTTGTTTTATTCCTTACTTGAAGGATTTCGTACTAGTTTACAAATTTTTCAATAACTAGTTACGGTATTCTTCGTTATGGTAGAGTTTTCAAACACACTTTATTTTCAAATCTATTTTTTTTGAAAACTCCTACCATTCACGGGCGGATGGATGGGCGATCATGCTCATGTATGCCTTATATTGAAAATCATTTTAAATTTGAACATGATTGGGTGATAGTTATATGATGTATACACTTGATCATTATTGTTGTTTCAATTGGTATCATTGAAATTCTTTCAATTGGTATCAATTTTGACCTTTCTTGTATACTCATATATGTTTGTATGTATGTATGTATGTTTTTCAATTTCAATAATATCAATTTCGATTGGTATTAAAATTTTTCATACATATATATTTTGTTTATGCTAAGCTTGAGCTTCAACTTTGTTTCAATTGATTCAATTTTCAATTGGTTTCTTAAACAAGCTTATGCATGTGTTTTGTTGGTATTTCATAAAGAAAATTCGATTTTCATATTTCAATTGGTATTTGTATTTCACTCCCTTGCTTTATGATAGAAAATAAAATTTTAAATTGATATCATATGTTTAAAAAGAAAAATACCTCTTTTGATATCAAGATGTTTATTGAATGTTTTAATTGGTATATCAAAATTTTTGTTAAAGAAAATAGTCAAAATGTTTTGATTTATATTGCATATATGCAAGGAGAGCTTAACATCTCTTCTACATATAGATTCATGTTGAGTGTATCTTGTATTGAGTAGCTTCACATCTCTTCTTTATGTGGTACACGTGTGTAGGGGGAGCTTCACATCTCCTCTTATGCATTGCATAGTGTATGTTATGTGAATTAGGGCTTGTCATCCCTCCTTCATGTAATGTATCTATGTAGGGAAGCTTCACATCTTCCTCTTCATGAATGTATATCGCATATATCATTTTGTTGATTAATCTATGTTACTTTCAATTGGTATCAAGATACTACTTTGACATATTTTCAATTGGTATCTTAATTGATTGTCACCACTATTGGTTTTGTTTTTGTTTAGACAAAAAGGGGGAGAACATTGTTTTATTAACCCTTTATTGATTCATTTTTTCGAACAAAAAGGGGAGAAAATTTTATTGATTGGTTTTGCTTTTACCCTTTATTGATGATTGTTTATTGTAAGGGGAGAAGATTTTGTTTGTTTTGGTTTTTACCCCTTGTTGATGATTGACAAAAAGGGGGAGAAAGATTTTGAGTTTGATATATGCATATTTATGTTTTGCATATATTAAGTTTAATTTAGTTTAATTTTAATTGGTATCTAGAGCATGTTTTTTTTTGAATATTTCATTGGTATCTAGAGCCTTTTATTGTTTATGCATATCTATGCATGTTTCATGTTTCATATTCATTGCATATTTATGTTTATTTGTTTATGCATGAGTTAAGGGGGAGCTTCTTTGAAGCTTAACTTTAATCCATGCATATATAACTCCATGAGTTTTGTCATCATCAAAAGGGGGGAGATTGTTGGCCCGAAGGCCTTCCTCTCTAGTTTTGATGATGATCAACTCATGTAGTTATGTTTACTAATAATCTTGTGATTTTAGTTTCAGATCATTAAGTAAGATATTAGTTGGTGATTGCTTCAACAAGAAGTGTTTAGAAGTCTTCACTTGGTGATTCCCGTGCCCGAGCATCAAGATCATACCTTTGCACTCGGTGGATCACGTTTGGGATCGAGTCGGCTTGAAGATTGAAGATCATCAAGAAGACTTAGGTATCCTAGTTTAGTTTAGTGTGTTTTAGATCCATGTGTAAAGCTTAGTATAGTTGATATGCTCAAGTGCACAACACACACGTTTATAGATTTTGATTTTCATGAATAGTTTAGATCAAAACAAGTTTAAATGGTTTTTATGTATACTAGATGTGTTCAATATACATACATGCTTCATATCTTAAATAAACTTATTTGACTTCCTATTCATGTGTTGAAAAATCCAAATTGATAAAATACAAGTTTTGATTTTTGGTAAAAATGTTAAAACACAAAAATAGTTTCATATGCTTGATATTTGAGTTAAAATGTTTATCACATGTTTATATATCAATGCAAAATGTTAGAACTATTTTTGGTATTTTACAAAGACTTAAAGGATTTTTAGAAATATGTTTTTCTGACCCAGAATTGGCTGACAGGCCAGGTCAGCCGACCGCACAGTCGACCGAACCAAGGGCCGGTCGACCCAGCGGTTCGACCGACGTGCACAGCCTTGTGCACGTCTGGCAGCACAGTAGGCGGCCGACGACCGGTCGACCGGACCAAAGAGCTCTGCTCTCTGTATCTGGGCGGTCGGCCGGATTGCCCCAACGGTCATTTTCTGACCGTTGCGGTCGACCGGCGGTCGACCGCACGCCTGTCAGGCTGCCAGATCTGCCTAACGGCTTAGTTTTCTGTTTGGGCTATAAATACCCCATTTCTTGGGGGTTTTAAAGAAGTTTTTCTGAGCTAATTTTTCCCTACTCTCTGATTTTAAAAAGAAGTTTTCAAAAGAGTTTAAAGAGCAAAAAGATTCATCTTGTTTGTTTTTAAGTGTTTTGTTATTTTCAAAGAAAAAAGTTTTTGGGAATTGGTTTATTGTTCTTCATTTCAATATCTATTTGGTATTTTCTCAAAAGTATTTCTTTGATCAAAACACTTAGTTTTCCACACTTGAGCTATCTTCTATCCTATTCTCTTTAGGATCTTTGTTTGTGAAAAAAGGAAAGAGGTTTGTGACTGAGACATACCACTTGTTGTAAACCCTTGATTTCTTGTGTTGCTCCTCTTTGGTAGAGGTTGAGGTTGTTATATTGGGTTGGAGTTTGCTCCCTCTTTGGTAGAGGTTGAGGCTTGTGGTTTGCTCCCTCTAGTGAGAGGTGGAGTTTGGTTTGTAACCCTCTTCGGTAGAGGTGTTGGTTGTTGTATTGGCTACGGGCCTACCCCTCGGTTGTGAGGCGGTGTTTGAGAGAGGAGTTCGGTACTCCCTTGTTGTAAAAATCCTTCTCGGTGAAGGTTCCCTCGGTGGGAGTCCTCGGTGGACAAGATAGTGGATTAGAAATCCTTCTCGGTGAAGGCGGGGACGTAGAGCTAGGGGCTCGAACCTCGAAACATATCATTGTGTTTGCGTTTGATCCATTGCCTTTTAACCCTCTCTCTTTTTATATTGTGCATAGCATCATTCATAGCATCATATCTATTTGCTTGTGTTTGAGCATTGATTCATATTGTCATATCTATTATATGCTTGTGTGTTTGTGTGCCTCACTTGTACTTAACTACAAGAGCTTCATAATAACACCTCAACCCATATCTAGGGGAATCAAGAGGAGTTAGTCCAGAGCCCTTCACGGGGAATTCGGCTACACTTGTGTGTTGTACTAAGTGTGTTGCAAAATATGTTTAAGCTTCCGCATTTAGCGCATTTAGTTTCTAGATTAGCACTTACACCTATTCACCCCTCTCTAGGTGTTTTTCAAGACCAACCCTGGATCAGGCGTTTGAAGCCAAACCAGCACGATCCAATACTCCCAAGGGCAGAGGAGTATTTTTATTACATGACTATAAGGACACAAGGCCGTCCACTGCAGAAGCCTCTGATGGCACCTAGAAGAACTTGTCTATCAAGACTTCCTCAAAGAGTACATTATTACTCCCGGAGTGGCCTTCGAATCTGGATAGCTCAATTCTCCACTGCCTATCCAATCAGAATATCTAGTCATTCAGTACAAAGCAATTTAGTGAACCAATTCCTCTTTCATGGCTAGAGAAATTTCTCACATAACACTCTCCTACTTTTCCTTTCATTTAAAGCACATGTATTTTGTCTTGATGAAATAAATGCATTATTTCTCCTAATCATTTCCGTGCCACCTCACCAAGCAGATGGGAGTGTCCCCCATCAGTCCTTGATGCTTGTATTGTAACCCTCAGTCCTAGATGTACGTATTGCAATAGCAGTATTCGATATGGTGAAAATACTTAACCTGACCTTCATGGTCGCCAGACCAAGACTATTTCAACTCCATATATTAATCCCAACATTTTGAATTTTTTTAAATTTTTTGAAATTTTTTGAATTATTTTGAAAATCTCTTGAATTCGATGTTGACCAATACTGCTGATCGACTTCAGAATTTTTAATTAACAAATGAATTTGAATTTTATGAATTTGATTTACAACGTTGCTCAGGGTAATATTTTTATTTTTAAGAATTTTTCTGAATTAATCAAAATTTCACCTAATTAAATAATATTATAAAAATATTTTTTTCATCTTCCTCTTCTTTCTCCATTCTCCTCCTTACTTCCACCACCTCTCCCCTACTGCTTTCTCTCTCTCCTCTCTCTATAAAAAATCTCTCACTCTCCCTCTCCCCCTCTCTCACTTAATCTCTCAATGTCTCCTCTCACTTTCTCACCTTCACTCTCCCTTTCTCTCACTCTCCCTCATCACACTCTCTCTTCCCCTCCAAATTGCTGCCAGTGGCTAGCGCCACCACTGCCGGTTGTGGTGTCACTTCGACCGATTGCTACCTAGCCTACCACAACCCCTCCTCTACCCTGCTTTTTCTTTTTCTTTCTCTTCCCTCTCTCTCTTTTTCTTCTTTCTTTCCTTATTTTATCTCTTCTTCCTTTCATCTTCTCTATCTCTCCCTCCTCTTAGCCACGCCACCCATTCCAGCTGCCGCGCGCTGCCCTGAACCATCTCGAGCCACCCTCTCCTCTTCTCTTTCTTCCTTTATCTCTTTCTCTTATCTCTTTCTCTTTTTCCCTCTCGTTTCTCTCTCCCCATCGTTGCCGCCGGCCGACCGCCGCCTCCGGCCGACCGATCGCCGCTGCGAGTCACAGCCATGTCGCGCCGACGTTAGCCGCCGCCGCCTCCCTCCTCCTCTATCTTTCTAACCTCGTTCTCTCTCTTTCTCTTTATCTCTCTCCCTCTTATTGGATCCAAGCCTAAATCCATTTGCAACTGAACCGACCTAAACCCATTAACCTTAACCAACATCCAATTAACTAAAACCCTTTGCTCAATAAAGTTTTTACATTTCTAAATTACAAATCTAACCTATTTTATTTATTTTAGTGTTCGGGCAATATCTTGATCAGTTGGAGTCCGATTTAGATGATTTTTGAGCTGTTGTGATCATAGGAAAACGAGCTATATTCCTGTGATAACTATGTGAATGTTTTTCTTTTATAATTTATACTTCAATCTTATGAATACAATTAATTTATTTAAATTGTATTTATCGTTCAATAAATCATGTAACAGGTAAGCCATTGAAATTAAAATATGTACTAGTTTTTTCCTTTATAAATTATGTTTCATCATGTTGAATAAAATTAATTTATTAATTTATTTAATAAAATGTATTTATCGTCCAATAAATATTATAAATGGTAAAACACTTTAATTAAAATATGATGCGTGCTTTTTAAATATAATAAAATAATATTTTTATTATGATTCATGATTTAATGTAAAATATATATGAATTATTTATATATTTGGTGATTATTAGACTGTAGATTAAAAAAATTCTACATTAATAAATAAATTAATAATTTTTAATATGCTTATGAAGAGTTTGAAATTAGATAATTGTATACAATTACTTTGTGATATTGATCAGGTTAATAATATTGAATTCATTGTAACAAAAAATTAATATACTAACATATAACCATGTTAGCGATATCACCCTGATACTGTCACTGTTACCTGACCTATGTGAACAAACACTATCATACTGAACACATGCTTCTGATTTTATGAATTATTATTATATCGTATGCACATTTCTATATGTTATGATCGTGGACACTATCATATCATGTTTTTGCATCACTGTTATATGAATTCACAGTTTATGTACTTTGATTGTTCGTGTATTCTTGTTGCGAGGCTCAAGACTTTCTTTTTGAGCCCATGTTAGACTTATATGTGAGATGGGTCCGCTGTCAGAGAAGCGATGCCTCCAGATGGTAGGACACGTGTCGCGATCTCATCATGCGTTGGAAATTGTCCACTACAATTACAAAGAGAGAACTTATTTTTTTTCTTGCACTAGAAAATATGGTCATAAGCATCAAGTATTTTAAAAGAGATATTAAACTAAAAATAGAACTTCATCTATCTCAAAACCACATAGCTGACACTTGATATTATATATATATATATATATATATATATATATATATATATATAATATATATATATATATATATATATATATATATATATATATATATATATATATATATATATGAGTTGGACTACAAAATAAATGTTTATTTTTTGGGTCCTATTCTAAACAGTTCAAATCTCATGCTCCGGTATCTAAATATAAGATTCCACTCCATTGAAGTTGATCTACATTATTTGAAGTCTCTAAAAACTAAAAATCATGTCATTTGAATACTTTTTTCTTATTCATCAAGTGAGTGCAAAATGGACGGTCGAAAATAGCATTTTGCTTAAATCTACATCTTTAGACATACAAATTCTCGATCCAACCATTTCATTATGATCTAAACACTTAAAACATTCATAAACCAATTTATGTTAGATTTCAAGTACTATACACCGTTAAATTAAGCAACTCGCTACTTTTGGTTGTTCGATTTGCCCACTTGATAGATAAGCAAAAAGTATTCTAATGACATGATTTTTGGTTTTTAGTAACTTCAAATAATATAAATCAACTTTAACAGAGTAGATCTTACATTTGGATGTCGGAGCATGGAAAATAAACCGTTAAGAGTTTGACCCAAAAATAAATGGAAATTTTGTAGCCTAACCCTATATATATATATATATATATATATATATATATATATATATATATATATATATATATATATATATATATATATATATATATATATATATATATATATATATATATATATATATATATATATATAGGGTATCTGTACCTCAGCCGCCATCTGAGAGAGTTTCTCAGCCGGCGAGACGTGGCTTCATATTGTTGGTATTCTGCTTAACAGGAATCAATCTGACAACTAATCAAGATCACTGAGATATCAACAATCTAATTGGCCAGGTCGGCAAATATCAGGTGGGAGGTTTTCCGTTCAATAGAACGTTCCTTAATTTAAGAACCACCTTTCAATTTCCTTCCTTGGTTAAACACCAATTAGACTGAATATAAATCAGTCTCGATATACTGTAAAGTATATCCCCTGTATAAAGAACTTAATCCACTTATACAGTATTTGGAGTGAGGTACGCTTAGAGCGAATCTCCTTAAGACAATTACGTCCCCCGCACCGGTGCTAACGGGATAATGGACGCTGGTCTCCCAAGATACAACACTCCTTCACGGTATTCGGATAGCACTACCAAATCACCGTACGGTCGAACCGTAGTCAACCAGTACCTTCCACAGGATCGTTGAAGCAGCGGTACAAGGACAAATTTCGAATGAATATTTGCCTTTACTTTGGAGTAGCACCCACTGTTGAGGACGAAAGAAGGTTGAAGAATATTTTCTTCAGAAGTACCAGATTCAGACAACAATTCTATAACAGAATCTGTTGAATTTTCTGATTCCTCTTTCAGAACAAATTTCGCAGAATCTTCTTTGGAAGTCGCTTCGGGTTCCCACTTCTCGCTGGAAGTCGCTTTCCTACTTCCCAGTTCAGAACTTACTTCAGAACTTAGATCAGATAGAAAGAGAGAGAGAGATGTATTTGTCTTGGTGTGTCTGAGAAAGGGAAACCGGAGCGCTATTTATAGCGCTTCGGGAGGGGCATTCCCGTCCGCGAATCCCACAGTTGCAGCGGTTCGGACAGAACCGTCGCAACTGTTCGGTCCAAACCGCCCAACTGCTCAACCGCCCAACCGCATAACGGTTTTCAGACATCCGTTGGCGGGCGGTTCAGATCCGTTCGCAGACGTCCGTTGGCGGGCGGTTCGGATCCGTTCGCAGGCGATTCGGATCCGGAGTGGAGCGGGTCTGGTTCGGATCCGGAGTGGCTCATACCCTTGAGACCTGATTCAAAAAGAACCAGAACCTGAACCCAAGCTCGAGCCCGGGCCCGGGCCCGAGCCCGAGCCCGGCCCGGCTGGCCGCCCGTCGCCAGCGGCGGCGCGTGCGCATGCACACATGTGCGGGCGGGCATAGATCCCTCCCAATCGCGCGCGAAAACTCTAAGTACCCAAGGGCACGCCCTTTGTTCTCAATTTTCTCTATTTATACAACACAAACTTCCATCCCATGTGTAACGGCCCCAGGTTTAATTATCACAAAATTCCATGATCATCAACTCTAATGCTCGTTAATCAGGATATACAAGAGAAATTTCGGCTAACATCAGCCTACTTATAGATCTCATATTCATCTAATAGTCCATCCCAAGGTCCATCCCATAAACATATACAGAAGAGTGCTCCCATGATATACTATTCTAACTCATGGTGACTAATAACATCAGAGTTTACATCCTACAATAAGTACATACATTAACTCAGGAGAACCTCCTTGTAGCTCTAAGTCGAACCTTCGCCTTGCCGTGACCTGAAAATAATCAATCTGTGGTGGGGTGAGCTCAACAGCTCAGTGAGAGAAGTCATTCAAAATAAAGTTGTATGATACTACCATTGTACTTGAAGTATTAACTGGTTGAGCAATGTCAAAAATATTAGTTTCAATACTTTCTACTTGAGTTGATACTGCAGTTTATAAATCATAGACTCTTTCTATTATCTGTTACTTTCATAAGTACTCTTCTGGGTACACGTGAACATATTTTATTATTATACCATTTCAATGATTTTGCAATACTTAACCTACTCGTGGTCTCTTATAATCACTCTTCCGGTTTCCAGTTTGTAACATGTTCGTATTACATATATATGTAGTCATGATCACAACACAACTCTTATTGAGCCTAATCTTACTCACTAGATTAGTTGAAGTATGGTTCAATATTGCACCTTCCGCAATATACAAATGACATCACACACTACTCATGATAGTATCTAATTATGAACGTGTTCATACATGAAGAAATACGGAACATTCACATCCATATACTGGATGTCATAACAATCATATCCATATACCGGATATCATAGCCCATCATATGCATGTACTAGGTGTCATACCTATTAACATCCATAATTCGGGTATCATAAACAATCATATCCATATACATACAATATAATCTCCCCTTCTACGCCTCCGGTTCAACCCGGTCCTTCCTCCGTAAAATCTCCCCTTCTACGCCTCCGGTTCAACCCGGTCCCTTCCTCCATGAAATCTCCCCTTCTACGCCTCCGGTTCAACCCGGTCCCTTCCTCCAAACATGCGATAGATTCATGTAATAACCACATGCAAGAATTCATAAGATAATGTCAACATAGGAATTCACATGGTTCCTACTTTACATGATGCCAATAATATGAAAGACATTAACATGTATAAGTAACCATTTATTATACTAACAACATGCAAGCCTTTTTAAGATAACTAACATGTTGTATCATTCCAATATATGTGTAGCCAAACATGTGCATGAAGTCAAGTATGATGCTCATTCATAAACTATTTCCTTTTAAGAAGCATGTGTTAGACTACAATGCATACACAATAACGTGTCAATCATGTACCCATGTAAGCATCCAACTTAAGGATCCCCAATATCTCACCGGTCAAGTTCTGACTCGTAGTACCGGTATTCGCTTTTCCTAATCATAATACTGATTCACCTTTATCATTTAATTAACATTCGGGATTTGTCATCATTTGCCTCTTTTATTCTCAGGCAAACTGCCTATTGGCTACAACTTGATTTAATTCAGAATCTTCTCATTAATTCTAATACAAGTGATAGTTACACGACAATTCTGATATTAATGAATTAGTACACTTTTATTTGGTACAGCCCAAATTTATCCCAGGTCCTACTAATACAGGTGTTAACGCTACTGGCTTTTATGCGGCATGTTTTGCTATTGCTTATTTCTATCTTCTAGTTCCAAACTATACAGTCATTTACTAGCCGAATCGTTATCTGCGTTTGCATATGAATCAATCACACACATATGTACATGCGTACACATACACATATCACTTACCCATACTGGATTACTAATCTCATTGACCCGACGCTCAATCTTTCGTCGGTATTACTAACTTTCAATTATTAAGTAATTATCTAACTCTTACCGGTTAGATAGAATCGATGTCACTATAAAGATGTGACTCCCAAACCTAATAGAGGATTCTAATGTTCTGTTAAATCAATTACAAGAATACCTGAAAGTCTCTGGTATATCGAGTAGGCATACCACAATACTAGTTCAATACTATCGGTATTGTTTTTTGATATCGAATTATTCATCATAATCGATATACTTAATATTAAGTTGTCAGATTTACTCAATACTGACTCTAACAGGTTTCACCAGTATAATTACTCATTTAATACTTATACCCCATCATCGGTCACCCATTATCTGATAATCATCAGACTTGATCTTATTCAGTAGTTTTCATTAATAATCACTAATCGCTAAAAGTACGATATCTACTTGCGAGTTCTGGATCAAAGGTTTTATTCTTTCACCTCTCATTGGGTCCGATAATTCTTAATTATTTATCTATCAAATTGCTTTCCATTGCTACCGATTAACAACTTAATCGATATATAATCATGTAGGTCACCAGCTGACCCTTGCTGTCTCAAGTGTGCTAGTTGATACACGAAATCGCGTTATGAGCGTATATATATCATGAAACACAATAAATACGAAAACAATATTCATAAGATCAATACTCAATATACTACATAATATTTGAGTATCCCGTATACTTAGCTTAACAATGAGCTTTTGATATTCAATTTACTTATCAAGCATGTCCTGTAGGGTTAGGAATTCAGTTGCTCTAATTCAGTTTGTTATCAATTACTTTGATCAGTTCTATTATCATCGGTTCACGTTCACCGTTGCTAATTGACAGAAATGTCCCGATCCCATCCGAGTTATCAATATTAACAAAACTTTCAATACTTTAACCAGTACGCTATTTCTATCATACTGCATCAATTACATGTATCCCATTTAGCAGAGTTTTCTATACCACGGTCACGTCGAGTTACTCGAAGATAATTCCCATGTTCATTTGCTTAGTTCAATCCTAATATCAACTTAGGATTCTGCTTATACCAGTATCAATATAACTGATTCTATGATTATCCAATCATGGTCGATGGGTCTCAAGTGATCTTCTATCTTAACTGATTTCTAATTTATCTCTTATTAGTAATACACATTCGTGATCGGTAATCGATTTCCCATTGACACTATATAGTCTACTCACTGGGTACACCGGTGTTAATAAACCACCATCTTATTATTATTATCCATAACTATTATTTTCATAACGGATTGGACATCACTTGTATATAATATACATCCTCACTTACCGACCGTCATTCTATCTTATTAGTTCATACATATGCAATACAGTGTTTAAAGGAATCAGGGGTACTTTACCCACTTAACGATTTCCAGATTAAGTAACTTCAACATTCCTCACAAACAGGTAGATGGTATTAGCTGAAGATTTACTCTTAACAATTCCTATCGAAACCCAGTGTTTAGTTATTCGGTTCTAAATTCTAATAAATACTCGCAACATATACATCATGTCCAGAAACTCACAAACGTATAACTCCTACGGTATTTTCTATGTTCACTCATATTAATATATATTCAAGCACTTACTGATCATGTCTTTATGAATTATAAACAACAAGATCACAATTTGATATCATACCCGTGTTATGTTCACACACATATACTTAACACATCCGTGATTCGTTATTCGGATACCCTATTTGAATTTGGGTTCCATAACACTAATTCACTTTCACAACGACTGTCACAATCGTCTATAAATGATGTAATCTCTTAGTTCAAATGAATCCATATTATCAATAATTTCCCAACAACAATTATTTCTAAATTGGGGAAAAATAGGATTTTAAGTTAGGACTTCCACTCACCGAGTATACCGATATATTTCGAACACCCAATACCGTATACTGATATATCGGATGTGTAGCTCTCATTTTCACGATCAGAACGGCTCAAGAATCGTCCGAATCCGACTTCGGATGGCCAAGATATCGTCCGGAAACCAAAATCAATATAAAAGGTTAGATACGTAATAACTGAAAATATTCAGGGGCTGTTTATAATTTTTCAGGGGCCCTAAAGTAATTATTTAATCTCACTGGGCCTAAATGAAATTTTACCTTATTAATGAATGGGTATATAACGGGTCGGGTCGGGTTTTATAATAAACCCGAACCCGAAACCTATTATGGGTTTTCCCCATATGCGCAGCAGCAGCAGCTTGTTGCTGCTGCTGCCGCCCTCGCGGTGGCAGCCGCCCGGCCGGCTGCCTCGCCGGCGCGGCCGCCTCACCGGCGCGCCTCGCCGGCGCCGTCTCTGTCGCCGCTCCGGCGTCCGTACCGCCGGCGAAATCCCAGCAAGAGAGAGAGACGAAGGGGAGAGTAAGAGAGAGGGGTGGGGGAGCAATGGGCTGCTGCTGCCCCTGCGGCCGCCGCGGCCGCCGCCGCCCAGCTCGCGGTGGCGCGGCCGCCTCCTCGACGCCGGCGCCGCTCCGGCGTCGCTCCGGTGAGGCTCCGGTCAACAACCCAGAGAGAGAGAGAGTGGATGAGGGGAGAGAGAGAGAGAGAATGAGAGTGGGAGAGAGAGTGAACGAAGGAGAGAGATTTTATCTCTCTTCCTCCCCCCACCTACTCCCCCATACCTCCCATACCCATACCCATTTTATTTTATTCTTTTTCTTTTATTTTTCTTTCTTTCTACACCTCTCCAATATTAATACAATCATAATTAGGGTCAATTACCAATACCCAATAATAATACGAGTATGTCATACAGTGTTAGGTATGAATACCAACACCCAGTATTTAATACGATCAATTCATGCATCATATACATCCATGCATAATTCTAGGAAAATATTATTAGCCAATAATATTACTTTAGCTCAGGGTTTAATAATCCGGGTGTTACATCCTACCCCCCTTAGAAAAAGTTTCGTCCTCGAAACTTGACAAATCTGATAATAGGTAAGAGTAATACTTTCAATTTATTCTTTATCTCATGAAATCTTTCTTCTAATAAGGCAATTTTTGTTCTCTTCCGGCCATGCATTTCCTTATGTATTCACAACATGCAATATATGTCCAACATTATTACTTTCATACAGAATATATCTTACACATACTTTATGTCATTACATTCACCATCATACTTGGTGATATACACATCATATGGTATCACATACACACATCACACTTGGTGATAATCGTATTATGTATCATCACACATCATACCAGCACATACACGTACCATACCTGATGATACGTCCATCATATATATTCAATATGGTTCTTCCGTTCTGATTAAAACTTTTCTTGCCTGATATTTTTATCATTTCCATATCCCAGTGTCCCATACCACCGGTAGTTCATACTAAGGGCCCGCACCCCTAATAGAACTCATCCGAATCAAAGTATATGCGGGTATACTTTCATTCGAATATAAGAAAAAGTTAAATATCATGCAATTTGAGATTAATCATGCGCATAAGAACCCATTACACCTATGAACTTCTTAAATCAAGGCACACATTCATTCATACAAACTGCACATTTACAAACATTAATTATAACAATCAATGTTATTCCTGAACCAACGACCTAAATCAATCTCTAGGCTAATACTGCCTTAGACCCACACCTGAGTTCTACTCCAAGTTTCTAAGCCTAAGCTCTGATACCAACTGTAACGGCCCCAGGTTTAATTACCACAAAATTCCATGATCATCAACTCTAATGCTCGTTAATCAGGATATACAAGAGAAATTTCGGCTAACATCAGCCTACTTATAGATCTCATATTCATCATATAGTCCATCCCAAGGTCCATCCCATAAACATATACAGAAGAGTGCTCCCATGATATACTATTCTAACTCATGGTGACTAATAACATCAGAGTTTACATCCTACAATAAGTACATACATTAACTCAGGAGAACCTCCTTGTAGCTCTAAGTCGAACCTTCGCCTTGCCGTGACCTGAAAATAATCAATCTGTGGTGGGGTGAGCTCAACAGCTCAGTGAGAGAAGTCATTCAAAATAAAGTTGTATGATACTACCATTGTACTTGAAGTATTAACTGGTTGAGCAATGTCAAAAATATCAGTTTCAATACTTTCTACTTGAGTTGATACTGCAGTTTATAAATCATAGACTCTTTCTATTATCTGTTACTTTCATAAGTACTCTTCTGGGTACACGTGAACAATATTTTATTATTATACCATTTCAATGATTTTGCAATACTTAACCTACTCGTGGTCTCTTATAATCACTCTTCCGGTTTCCAGTTGTAACATGTTCGTATTACATATATATGTAGTCATGATCACAACACAACTCTTATTGAGCCTAATCTTACTCACTAGATTAGTTGAAGTATGGTTCAATATTGCACCTTCCGCAATATACAAATGACATCACACACTACTCATGATAGTATCTAATTATGAACGTGTTCATACATGAAGAAATACGGAACATTCACATCCATATACTGGATGTCATAACAATCATATCCATATACCGGATATCATAGCCCATCATATGCATGTACTAGGTGTCATACCTATTAACATCCATAATTCGGGTATCATAAACAATCATATCCATATACATACAATATAATCTCCCCTTCTACGCCTCCGGTTCAACCCGGTCCCTTCCTCCGTAAAATCTCCCCTTCTACGCCTCCGGTTCAACCCGGTCCCTTCCTCCATGAAATCTCCCCTTCTACGCCTCCGGTTCAACCCGGTCCCTTCCTCCAAACATGCAATAGATTCATGTAATAATCATATGCAAGAATTCATAAGATAATGTCAACATAGGAATTCACATGGTTCCTACTTTACATGATGCCAATAATAAGAAAGACATTAACATGTATAAGTAATCATTTATTATACTAACAACATGCAAGCCTTTTTAAGATAACTAACATGTTGTATCATTCCAATATATGTGTAGCCAAACATGTGCATGAAGTCAAGTATGATGCTCATTCATAAAACTATTTCCTTTTAAGAAGCATGTGTTAGACTACAATGCATACACAATAACGTGTCAATCATGTACCCATGTAAGCATCCAACTTAAGGATCCCCAATATCTCACCGGTCAAGTTCTGACTCGTAGTACCGGTATTCGCTTTTCCTAATCATAATACTGATTCACCTTTATCATTTAATTAACATTCGAGATTTGTCATCATTTGCCTCTTTTATTCTCAGGCAAACTGCCTATTGGCTACAACTTGATTTAATTCAGAATCTTCTCATTACTTCTAATACAAGTGATAGTTACACGACAATTCTGATATTAATGAATTAGTACACTTTTATTTGGTACAGCCTAAATTTATCCCAGGTCCTACTAATACAGGTGTTAACGCTACTGGCTTTTATGCGACATGTTTTGCTATTGCTTATTTCTATCTTCTAGTTCCAAACCATACAGTCATTACTAGCCGAATCGTTATCTGCGTTTGCATATGAATCAATCACACACATATGTACATGCGTACACATACACATATCACTTACCCATACTGGATTACTAATCTCATTGACCCGACGCTCAATCTTTCGTCGGTATTACTAACTTTCAATTATTAAGTAATTATCTAACTCTTACCGGTTAGATAGAATCGATGTCACTATAAAGATGTGACTCCCAAACCTAATAGAGGATTCTAATGTTCTGTTAAATCAATTACAAGAATACCTGAAAGTCTCTGGTATATCGAGTAGGCATACCACAATACTAGTTCAATACTATCGGTATTGTTTTGTTGATATCGAATTATTCATCATAATCGATATACTTAATATTAAGTTGTCAGATTTACTCAATACTGACTCTAACAGGTTTTCACCAGTATAATTACTCATTTAATACTTATACCCCATCATCGGTCACCCATTATCTGATAATCATCAGACTTGATCTTATTCAGTAGTTTTCATTAATAATCACTAATCGCTAAAGTACGATATCTACTTGCGAGTTCTGGATCAAAGGTTTTATTCTTTCACCTCTCATTGGGTCCGATAATTCTTAATTATTTATCTATCAAATTGCTTTCCATTGCTACCGATTAACAACTTAATCGATATATAATCATGTAGGTCACCAGCTGACCCTTGCTGTCTCAAGTGTGCTAGTTGATACACAAAATCGCGTTATGAGCGTATATATATCATGAAACACAATAAATACGAAACAATATTCATAAGATCAATACTCAACATACTACATAATATTTGAGTATCCCGTATACTTAGCTTAACAATGAGCTTTTGATATTCAATTTACTTATCAAGCATGTCCTGTAGGGTTAGGAATTCAGATGCTCTAATTCAGTTTGTTATCAATTACTTTGATCAGTTCTATTATCATCGGTTCACGTTCACCGTTGCTAATTGACAGAAATGTCCCGATCCCATCCGAGTTATCAATATTAACAAAACTTTCAATACTTTAACCAGTACGCTATTTCTATCATACTGCATCAATTACATGTATCCCATTTAGCAGAGTTTTCTATACCACGGTCACGTCGAGTTACTCGAAGATAATTCCCATGTTCATTTGCTTAGTTCAATCCTAATATCAACTTAGGATTCTGCTTATACCAGTATCAATATAACTGATTCTATGATTATCCAATCATGGTCGATGGGTCTCAAGTGATCTTCTATCTTAACTGATTTCTAATTTATCTCTTATTAGTAAATACACATTCGTGATCGGTAATCGATTTCCCATTGACACTATATAGTCTACTCACTGGGTACACCGGTGTTAATAAACCACCATCTTATTATTATTATCCATAACTATTACTTTCATAACGGATTGGACATCACTTGTATATAATATACATCCTCACTTACCGACCGTCATTCTTATCTTATTAGTTCATACATATGCAATACAGTGTTTAAAGGAATCAGGGGTACTTTACCCACTTAACGATTTCCAGATTAAGTAACTTCAACATTCCTCACAGACAGGTAGATGGTATTAGCTGAAGATTTACTCTTAACAATTCCTATCGAAACCCAGTGTTTAGTTATTCGGTTCTAAATTCTAATAAATACTCGCAACATATACATCATGTCCAGAAACTCACAAACGTATAACTCCTACGGTATTTTCTATGTTCACTCATATTATATATATTCAAGCACTTACTGATCATGTCTTTATGAATTATAAACAACAAGATCACAATTTGATATCATACCCGTGTTATGTTCACACACATATACTTAACACATCCGTGATTCGTTATTCGGATACCCTATTTGAATTTGGGTTCCATAACACTAATTCACTTTCACAATGACTGTCACAATCGTCTATAAATGATGTAATCTCTTAGTTCAAATGAATCCATATTATCAATAATTTCCCAACAACAATTATTTCTAAATTGGGGAAAAATAGGATTTTAAGTTAGGACTTCCACTCACCGAGTATACCGATATATTTCGAACACCCAATATCGTATACTGATATATCGGATGTGTAGCTCTCGTTTCCACGATCACAACGGCTCAAGAACCGTCCGAATCCGACTTCGGATGGCCAAGATATCGTCCGGAAACCAAAATCAATATAAAAGGTTAGATACGTAATAACTGAAAATATTCAGGGGGCTGTTTATAATTTTTCAGGGGCCCTAAAGTAATCTAAGTAGGATATTGCGACCGTGGTCGCATTCTCATGAAACAAGAGACGTAATCAGTTGAAGCAGTGAATAAGGTCTCGTAAGTTAACTAATTAAGATGATTAGAAAACTGTGGCATTGGTCGCAGTCTTATGTAATAGGTCTTTTAAAAAGTTTTGTTTGATAACAATGCGACCTTGGTCGCAGTATTTTATAACTTATTTTTTATTTTTGCGACCAAAGGTCGTAGTCCTTTTATTAATAAATTTTAATTGGACTGCGACTTTGGTCGCAATCCTGTAAAATTAATGGTTTGATGATGAAATTTCATACTGCGACTATGGTCACAGAACTCAATTTTATTTGGTAGTTTATTATTATGAATGCGACCAAAGTCGTAGTCTTGATGAAAATGACAACTTTTAAAATAATTTTTTTCCTGCGACTTGAGTTGCGGTATTGACAAATGGTTATATATTTATGTATATGTTACATGTCTTTTAGATTTTAAATTGAATGGCCGACATTTTCGATGATGAAAAATTTCTGATAGGCCTTCCTTTTGAAGAAGAAGAAGAAAAAAAGAATCACGATGGAAAATATTGAAGCTAACACCCCGAGGGAATAAGAACCTGTCAAAATAGCTGATGGAGATCTAGGCATGCAAACTAAAAATCAATATCTGACCCTGCTCTCGTTGTTTTAGAACGACGTTCTCTACGAGTCAAATCCTAAATCTGACAGCATGAGGAGACACAGAGAGATAGACATATAAAACTGTCTTTTTTGAACGGTAGGGACTTTTAGTAATTTCAATTATTTTCAAAAAGCGAGGCGCCATTAAAATTGTCAAATTATGTGGCACATATTGTGCCACGTCACCGCCAGCTGAGAGGCACTCTCAGCTGTCAGCTGACATACATTTTTCTGTATATATATATGTATGTATATATATATATATATATATATATATATATATATATATATATATGTATATGTATGTGTGTGTGTGTGTGTGTGTGTACACACATACATATATACGTACATATATATATATATATATATATATATATATATATATATATATATATATATATATATATATATATATATATATATATATATATATAAATATATATATATATATATATATATATATATATATATATATGTATGTATGTATATATGTACGTACATACATATATACGTACATATATACACACACACACACACACACACACATATATATTCCTTCTTAAAAGATGATCTAAAGATAATCTGGCTCCAAACTAAAAATATGATCCTCTTAGTTAAGAAAAGGAAGATATATAATAAAATGATATTCTTTAAATTTTGTAATATATTATGTTTCTTTTTCACTACGGAGACTATAATTATTAGTCTGCCATTGGTGTCTCAAGCTGTGGGAGTGTTATGGAGTAAATATAAATATTAGATCCAATGAAGTTATTGGATTGGGTATGGTTTTTTGGTTTAAGCATGATAGATTAGTTAGTACAGTGAGGAGGAAATGATTAGATTTCTGGGCAATGGTTCTCAATGATCAGTATTTTATTTTCTCCAGATCAAGAAAAGTAATAAATATTTCCTCTAAGAAGCGGGGCATTTTTTTTCTTTTTCTTGAACAAAAGACGTAAACCCGATCTTAAACCCGGGACTTCATATTTCCAAACCCTACCCTTTTACCATCTGAGCCAGGTCTCAATGGTAAGCAAGAAAAAATTAGTTGCAAATCAGGTGTTTCAGATTAAGCCCGCTTCCTTTCAATCTTCTCATCTCACACCACCCCCATTGCACATTACTCCACCTCGGCTCTGATACTATTTTATTGGGTATTAAACCGTTGCAAATACTCATGCACTTAATACACTAAGGAAGAATATCAAGAACACAGAGAATGGAGATATAGAAATAATTACTTTTAATTTCTTCAAAGCCCACCCCTCCTTCTCTTAACTACACAACTGTAGCTATAAAACAATGCAACCGAATTTTCTTATACAGTGTATTTCAAAGATTAAACAAATACACAGTCCATACACAATTACCAAACTCCATAATATACGTATTGGAAAAGATCCAAATACAATTAAAAAAACATGATAACTGTATATCTACATGCAGAACTGATGCGATTCAGGGGATTCAGGGTCTTTCTCTCTTAAAATTCTTCATTTTCATTGTAATGGGTAGGGTCCAGGACCCGACCCATTTGCAGGATTACCTGACCCATTTGAGGAGGCAGAGAGGCAGAGTATAAAAAACATAGCTGCTCTTACTTTCCTCTCTCAATTCTGATTTTTTCCCTATTTGGTTGTAAAAAACCTAATTCAGAGCTCCTTTTGAAGAGAGAAATAAATCAATTTCTCTCTAACGTTCCTTAATTCCTTGAGCGCTGCCTGTTCTCCTTGTGATTTTCCATCTTGCAGGTTGAGATGCCGCCAAGGAATCGCCATCGCTACCACTCATCATCGCTAACGCGCTAGCTGAAGGTGAAGATCTATCAATGGTATCAGAGTCATCTCTCGCCAACGAGCAAGGAGGTGACGATGACGATCTTGAACAGGAAGTAGAACCAAGAGGATCGGTTCCATTTGATGCCGGCTAGAATCCTAAGAAAGAGGCAGATCTGAAAAAAACTACCAGTGAAGGCTCAATCTCTCAAAAAGAATGTCAAATTGACTTCCGATTCAGAGCTATCGATGAGAGAACGGCGCTTAGAACTCGAGTGCTGGAGGAGAAGGTGAGTGACAAGTTGAGATCCATCGATGATCGGTTCAGGTCTCTTGAAGAGAGAATGGATCTCCGACATGAAGAGCTAATTGGAATGATTGCAAGGATGTACCAGGAGCCAGAAGTTCTGAGTAAAGAAAAAGGAGAATCAGAGAGAGACGAAGCTCCTCTTACTAAGACACCCAGGGTCAGTCCCAGATTTGTGGTGCCTCCTACAGTTCCACATTTGAGGCCTGCTGCTATGTTAGGAGGGAAACCAGATTACATCCTGAAACAGAACAAGAAATCTCCAACTTCTTTCGCTGCATCGGGTAAGCTTCCTCTTCCTAAAAGTCCTAAGGTGGAAATCCCTATGTTTAAAGGAGATGGGGACATCTTGAATTGGTTGTATCAGCTGGAGCATGTATTCACCATCCACCACACTCCAGTGGAAGACCGGGTGGAGTTCTGTGTTTTTTACTTGCAAGGTGAGGCTCTTTTATGGTGGAGATGGTTGGAGAAATAGAAGGGAGGGTTTGTGACATGGCCTGAATTCTATGATGAGATGATCTTGCAATATGGGCTGATGATTTGGATGATCCACTAGCTGCTTTGGCAAACCTGAAGCAAACTGAATCAGTACAAGAGTACCATAAAGCATTCATTAGATTGACTCATTTGATTGAGGAGACTGAGAGAAACTTGATAGTTTATTCTTGTCTGGTCTGCGTGAAGATTTGAGAGGGATGGTCAAACTGGATAGGCCAATGACCATGGTATCAGCGTATAGAAGTGCAGTTGCCAAGGAGACCATTACAGTGGCAGAAAAGAAACAAGCAAGGATTACTCCTTTTAAAGGGTCAGCCAGTATTCCTCTTTTGAGTACCAAAACCCAGATTGTTTCAGCTACCGGGAAGGATACTAATGCAGCAACCTCTGCACCAGTAAGAAGACTGTCTCCAGCTTAAGTGGAAGAATATAGGAGGAAGAGTTTGTGCTTTAAATGTGATGAACCTTATAGTCCAGGCCATAAATGCAAGGGTAAAAGTTTAATGTTGATTGAGTGTGAGGATTCTGAAAATGAGTTGGAGGAAGAAATTTTGTTAAAAACCCAGGGAGACAGTAGAAGAAAATTTGTCTGAACTATCTCTCCATGCTATGGATGGAGTGTCTCACCCAAGACAATAAGGCTCCTTGGACAAGTAAACATGAAACTTGTTAATGTATTGCTGGACACAGGTTCCACACACAATTTCATTGATCCGAGGGTTGTACAAAGGACATGCCTCATAGTCACTCCTGAATTGGCTTTCAGTGTTATAGTAGCAGGTGATGATAGGTTACAGAGTGAAGGGTTATGTAAAACAGTATGTTTTAAGTGTCAGGGGTTGGAAATTGTGACTGATTTCCATGTATTACCAATAGGAGGCTGTCAAATGGTTTTGGGAGTGGATTGTTTGCAGACATTGGATGAGTTAACTATGAACTTCAAGGAGCAAAAAGTGAAAATCACTAAAGAGGGCCATGCTTGGGAGCTGAATGGGGTGCATCCTAATGACATGGAAGTAGTCTCAACAAAGTTATTGGAGAGGACATTGTACCAATCAGTTAAAGGGTGGGTTTTATATATTTGTTACAAAGCAGAAACCCAACCTACATTCTACAAACCCCCTGTATCCAGTCTTCAAATACAGGCTTTATGTGAGGAATATGCCATGATTTTTAAAGAAGTAATAGGCCTTCCACCTAAGAGAAGCCATGATCACCAAATATCTGTGGTACTTGGTACTGAACCTATCAACTTGAGACCCTACAGGCACCCTTGGGAGCAAAAGAATACCATAGAAAAGATGGTGGATGAAATGCTGGAGACTAGAATTATCAAAAATTGTAGGAGTCCTTATGCATCTCCTGTTGTCTTGGTAAAGAAAACTGATGGCACTTGGCGTTTATGCGTGGATTACAGAGCATTGAACCAGAAAACAATCAAAGATAAGTACCCAATAACTTTAATTGATGAGCTACTTGATGAATTACATGGAGCCCATATTTTTTCTAAATTGGACTTAAGAAGTGGATATCATCAGATTAGAATGAAAGAGGAGGACATTCCTAAAACGGCTTTTAAGACCCATGCGGGACACTATGAGTACTTGGTCACGCCATTTGGTTTGACTAATGCCCCTTCTACTTTTCAAGCATTGATGAACGAACTTTTTAAGCCTTATCTTAGAAAGTTTGTGTTGATTTTTTTGATGATATACTCGTCTACAGCACTAACTTGCAGGATCATTTGGAGCATGTGAGAATAGTATTTGATATCTTAAAAAAGAACAAGCTCTTTACTAAAAAAAATAAATGTCAATTTGGGGTGTCAGAAGTAGCCTATTTGGGACATATTGCATCTGCCTAGGGGTGGCAGTCGATCAGAATAAAATACAAGCGGTGGTTGAATGGCCAGTACCTAGAACGCTAAAGGCATTGAGAGGGTTTTGGGATTGACTAGTTATTACAGAAAATTCATCAAGGGGTATAGCACTCTCACTGTTCCTCTCACTGCTCTCACTAAGAAACATGCATTCAATTGGAATGAAGCAACTCAGATGGCATTTGAAGCATTGAAGAAGGCTCTCACGAATCACCAATCTTAGCTCTTCCCAATTATTCTGCACCATTTGTGATAGAATGTGATGCTTCTGCAAGCAGAATTGGGACAGTCCTGATGCAAGATAATCATCCCATAGCTTTCATCAGTCAAGAACTCAAAAATCCTAGCAAATTTTCTTCAGCATATGAAAGGGAAATGTTAGGATTGTTGTCGGCAACAAAGAAATGGAGGCACTATCTCTTGGGAATGGAATTCATTGTAAGAACAGATCACAAATCATTGAAGTACTTGTTGGAACAGAGGTTATATACTGAAGCACAGCACACATGGTTGTTGAAGTTGTGTAATTATAAATATAAAGTGGAGTACAATAAAGGGAGAGAGAATGTAACTGCAGATAGCTTATCCAGGAGGGACGAAGTTCCTGATACTCCTGCCTTACTGGAGATCTCAGTGGTGGAAACTAATTGGATTGATCAAGTAAAGAAAATGGTAAGTACTGATGTTTTCTTCTCTAACCTGGAGAGCAGGTGGAATGATGGGCTGTTAGATACTACAAAATATCAGAAAAGGAATGGAATCTTTTACTATAAAGGAAGGATTCTCATAAATCCCTCTGCTTCTCTTACACAGTTCTTGTTATCTGAACATCATGATACACCTGTAGGGGGCACTCAAGGTATGAAAAAACCTATCAAAAACTAAAAAGGGTGGTGTACTGGCAGGGTATGAAAAACAGTGTCAAAAAATATATCAGAGACTGTGACATTTGCCAAAGATCCAAATATGAGACCATCAGACTAGCAGGACTTCTGCAACCACTACCAATCCCTGAGCATGTATGGGAAGATATCTCTATGGATTTCATTGAGGGGTTGCCAAAGAGTTGGGGTAAGTCTGTCATATTTGTAATTGTTGACAGGTTAACAAAATTTGCCCACTTCCTACCCCTCTCTCACCCTTACACTGCTAGAACAGTAGCTGCTACTTTCATAGATAACATTTACAGTTTATATGGGATGCCTCAAAGCATAGTGTCTGATAGAGACACTGTATTCACCAGTGAGTTTTGGAAAGAGTTGTGGACCATACAGGGAACCAAATTGCTACTCAGTACCTCCTTCCATCCCCAAACTGATGGTCAGACAGAGGTGATGAACAGGTGTTTGGAGACTTACTTGCGATGTTTTTGCTCTCACAAACCTCAAGATTGGTGCAAGTGGCTTCCTTGGGTACAATACTGGCACAACACAAATTGGCACTCATCTAAAAAGATGACTCCATACCAGGCATTGTATGGTAAAATCCCTCCAACTATATCCACTTACATTCCAAAAACTGTCAAGCTACAATCAGTGGAAGATGCTTTGTTGGAAAGGGATGCAACTCTACAATTGTTGAAAGATAATCTTGTCAGGGCACAAGACAGGATGAAGAAATGGGCTGATTTACATAGAACAGAGAGATCATTTGAGGTTGGAGACTTGGTGTTTCTGAGATTGCAACCATACAGACAAATATCAGTAGGGGGTAGAAGATCTCATAAGCTGTCTCCGTTATTCTATGGACCCTATAGAGTTTTAAAAAAATAGGCTCTGTTGCTTACAAATTGGAGTTGCCTGATGAAGCTAAGATTCACCCAGTTTTTCACATTTCACAGTTAAAGAGGAAACTAGGCCATACCATTCAGATACAGAACCAGGTGCCCTCTCATATTGTTGAAGTTATACGGGAACCAGAATCCATTCTGGAGAGAAGAATGGTGAATAGAGCTGGAAAAGCAGTGACAGAGGTGTTAGTCAAGTGGAAGCAATTGCCAATGGAAGATGCAACATGGGAAAACTATTGGGAGCTGGTGAAGAAATTTCCAGCGTTCGACCTTGAGTCAAGGTCGATTTCAAGGGATGAGCATTGATGCGATTCAGGGGATTCAGGGTGTTTCTCTCTTGAAATTCTTCATTTTCTAATGGGTAGGGTCCAGGACCAGACCCATTTGCAGGATTACCCGACCCATTTGAGGAGGCAGAGTATAAAAAACATAGCTGCTCTTACTTTCCTCTCTCAGTTCTGATTTTTTCCCTATTTGGTTGTAAAAAACCTAATTCAGAGCTCCTTTTGAAGAGAGAAATAAATCAATTTCTCTCTAACATTCCTTAATTCCTTGAGCGCTGCCTGTTCTCCTTGTGATTTTCCATCTTGCAGGTTGAGATGCCGCCAAGGAATCGCCATCACTACCAACCCATCATCGCTAACGCGCTAGCTGAAGGTGAAGATCTATCAAGAACATAAGACGTATACCTCAACAGGAACCTTGACATCATATCTCTTTTATAGGTTGTGAATTACAAAGCAATGTCAAGGCTATACAAATGTGAAATGAAAAAGATGCAAAAAAAAAAAAATCCCAACATGCAAAAAAAAAAAAAAATTCCCAACATGCAAATTTACATACTATGGGAATGAGAGGAGAAAGCTGATTCATGTGCCAGATCCGGCGTAATTCTCTTTTGGTTCATGTAGCCTACCCCAAATACTTGGGACAAATGACTTAGTTGTTGCTGTTGTTGTATACAAATTTGACATAATAACTTCATAAATAATAATTAATTTTGCTTACTTTACTTAGAACTTCCTGTTGTTCTTTGAAAACTATTAATCTTGTGCATATTACCTGTCAAAAGAAAATTCCCAACGGGCAAAAATGTGAAAAGATTTATAACACATAAAAGCAATTTTATTTTTTAAAAATAGTGACATTTTAAGCTATGCTCTGTAAGCTCACATTTATGTGAGAAACTAGAGAGAAATCAGTTGCCTGTTAGAAGTCATGCATTCATAAAAAAGTTAGAAATGCCTTTCTCATAGTTTCATACAAAATGTATGAAACAATCCTTTATTTCAATGTTTAACAGTTTTTCTTATATATTTTCTTGTTATTTCTTTTTTTTTTTTTGTTTTATTATTTGCCAATATGAGATCCATTTATACTCTAGTTCTTTTTATGGGATGTTGGAGAGAATTAAATATATTGAGAGTAAGACTTACTTTACAATTTTGTTTGTATCCATCTGGCCCGGTCTTGTTCTTGAAAATAGTAGGTGAGATAAAAGAAAGAAATAAGAATCAATGGGAAATTATTTGGAATAGGATTAGACTTTGAGGTACATAATCTCTTTTTCTTAAAGTGCTTCTTGTCCTCCACTCGATTAAGTTTGCTAAAAAGTCTCCGGCAATACACTTGCAGGATACAATAAAGCCTTTAGAAATGACAAGTAATAACTTTAACAAGCTCTCGATCTCACAAAAATTTGCTACTCTAATGATTAGATATAGGGGGGAGAGAGTTATTGAGCCTTGAATGAAGGCAAAACATATATGTAGAATTTGTTCCAAAGGGATGGAACTTTTCATCCAAACACAACCGTTGCTAGCAACACCCGGTGCAATGCATATGTTCTAATTGCAATAATTAGAAACGGTTAGAAATCAAGTTCATTATTTTGGTGCAAACTTGGACCACAGGTTGGTGATTATCTAGAAGAACCATATATTAATCTAAATGATTCACAGGATAGTGATCAACTAAAGCCGCATAATTATGTCACCATTAATAATTATAAAACCTATATATCATATAGTTTAAATACCAGTACTTGTTAATTTAAAATATGCGAACAAAATGGAAAAGCCGTGGAATTTATAACTTTCGCTGGAGATGAAGCAACAAATTAATGAAGAGGAGATAGCTGAAAAAACAAACACAAGTAGCAGTTTTGCTCCTCTTTGTTATGTTTCGGAGTGTTGAGAGAAGCTTGGCTTAATTCTAAGATTTCTGGAAGTATGGGTTCAAAGGCGTTCATTGTCAATCAAACAAAGGTTGTAGTTTGAAAACTCTAGTTTCTTGTTTCTGTCTCGTTAACTTTAGAGTTCCCAAGTTTTGATGATGTACAGTAGATTTCTTTCACTAGATGAATATGCTTTCTTTCTATTAATTATTTAGAGTTATGTTTTTGTGATCCCAATAATCGCTAATCATTCATATATTTAGAATGGATGTTTTACATGACTCTTTCCCACCAAAGAAATAAAAATTAGGTTGTGCTCGACAAGTTTTACATTGATCACTTATTGATATAAACAATTGTACTAAAAAAAGTGAAATATATTTTCTTGTGACAAAAAAGATTATCATAATAAGAATCAAGTATTTTATAAATGTCAGACTAAAATTAGAAGTTTTTTTTCCTTAACATTAAGTAGTAAACGAATTTAAACTTGAGACTTCTCACTATCGCCTCTCACTTCTTAACCAGTGAACCAAATCTCATTGGCTACTAAAATTAAAAGTTAATCTTCTATCTTTATGATCTTTCTTAGATTCTTCTTATTTTTTCCTCAAGAGATGATCTCATATTATCTAGCTCCAAATTAAATATGATTCATTGTGTCTGCGTTTTTGTTTTTTGTTTTTGTTTGTTTTGTTTTTTTTTTTTTGGGGGATTTGGGGGGGGGGGGGGGGTGGTTGGTGTTTTGGAAGAAAACAAAAAGGAAAAGTTTCAAGTACTTTCTTCAGTACCATTTTGATACCCACACAAATTTGAAGATGGGCTTTAAGGGCATCTCCAACCACCCCCTCCATTTTGGAGTGTACTTTCACTCCAAAATGGAGGGTTCAACAAAAACCTCTCCAACCATCACTCCATTTTCCACTCCAAATGGAATATTCTCTACATATTTATTATTATTATTATTTTATTGTATCAAATTTTAATTATCAACATATTATGTGATAATTTAAGTAAATTGCGTAATACTATTAAAATATTTTAAAATGTATTTAACTTTTTAATAATTTTATATAATATTTAATATTTAACTTTAATAATTAATTAATATTTTTATTACGAAATTAAGAAATTATTTTTTAATTCTACTATATTCAATTATAAGAAATATGAAATTTTTAATAAATATTCAATTTTTAAATTAATAGATTTATTTTTCATTTAATTTATATAAAACAATATAAACAATAGATAATTGTACGACCGAGGTGAATCACAAATACAAAAGGAATTTATTTTACACTACGATTTTGCTAATGCACAACAAATTACAAATTTAAGCATAAAACAATTATTAACATTGAATTAAACAAAGTAAAATTATAAATTTAAAACAAATAATTAAAAAATTAAAATATAAAAACTAAATAAAATACAAAAATATAAAAACTAAAATTTAAATTAAAAAAAATAACTTAAACATAACCTAAAAAATCTAAACTTAAAACAAAAAATTTAAACTTAAAACTAAAATAAAATAAAAAAACATTAAAAAAAAAAAAAAAAACCACCCGGCAAAATGCCGGGTGCTACAGTGCCGCGCCATTCTGGCGCGGCACTGTAGCACCCGGCATTTTGCCGGGTGCGAAATGGCGTGGGTTGGACCCACGCCATTTTTTAGCAAGGCCAACCTGGCGTGGGTTGGAGATGGCCTAAGAGAGTGTCTGCAAAGCTTTTTATCATTTTGCAAAGATTCTCTTATTTCTTAGCTGAAAATCAGTGTGAATAGTCAATAAGTACTCAAAAAAGTACATGTAACATTACTTTACTAATATTCTTTCCTTTTTAACTGTGGAGACCATGGTGTATATATCACGAGGAGCCATCTCCAGCTAGAATTATTAAGAGCATCTCCAACTGGGTTGCAAATCTTCAATTTGCAGTTGCAGCCTAGTGCAGCTCCAATAGTACTGCATTTTTGCTCCAAAATGGAGCAACCCGCTCCAAAAGGCTTCATATTTGGAGGCTTTCCTTCAAATAGAGAGGCCCCTCCATTTCACTATTCATCAAAATTTAAATTTATTCTACCCCTTCATCAACATACAATATTTTACTTACTCCACTTTTATCTTTTTTAATTGATATTTAGTTACTTAAAATCAAGATAAATTTAAATCTATTAATTATTTTTTAATGAAAATTATAGTCTTGAAAAAGTCTCATCGATACCTTCAAAATGAGACTAATATTGAATAATATTAATTGAAATATAAAATTACAAGTCATGAAGTAATTAGAAATAGTAATATATTCAAAAATTAGAGAGAAAATAAACATACTACATTGAAATACATCGAAACTTTAATAAAAAGTTACATTACTTAATTGTCGTGTCTTTCCCACAAATATTCAATTAATGCATTACGAAATTCAAAGTGAGCTTCTCAGTCTTTGAACTTCTTATGTCGAGCAAGGAACCATCCGATTCGGAATTTATGGTGGAGTAAAAATGACATCATCTTCTTGCTCGTTGCGTTCATCCTCGATAATCATGTTGTGCATTTAACGCAAACAGCCGTGATATCATGCAAAGTTCGTTTATCTAAAAAACGTGATGATCCTTTGATGATGGCAAATCGAGACTGAAGAACACCAAATGCGCACTCCACATCTTTTCGACATGGTTCTTGCATCATTGCAAAAATTATTTCTTTTTATCTTTGGTTTGGAAATGATTTGAATGTAAAAGAAATGTAAAAGAAGAAAAATTAAAATAGAGTCATAAATGCAGGGATGTGATTAGAGTTCAACCTCTCCATTTAAATTTAAGCAAATTTAATGAAATATTCTCCTTGCCTGTTGGAGATGCTCTAAAGAGTATAAACTTCAGATCCAATAAATTTTTAGATTCGGAATGGTTTTGTAGGATTGAGCATAATAGATTAAATAGTGCAACAGAGCGCAGAGAATTAAAGGATAGGTTTTCCTCAATACAATACTCAAAGAATTAGGGTTCAATTTCCTATAGATCCAAAAATCAATAAATAAAGAAAAAGGAAAAGTTTTTCTCAATTGAATTCAAAGTGGATTAAATTTCTATAAACTGTAAATTTTCAACGCTTCAATTCAGTTTCCCACAATTTGCCTACAAAACATTATAGAAGAACAGGAGGCACACCAAATATAAAAGCAATAACCAAACAATTGAGAGAGTCATTTTCGAAATAAAAGCAGCATCTCCTCCACGCTCAAACAAGAATTTGCTCCAAGCTAAAACCCGAATTAAGCTAAAAGGATCTGTAACTATGTAAAGGTCTCAGCTTGACAAGATCTAAGTAAAGTTGGACTGAATACAATAACTACAAAATCTCAAAGATGCAACGTAACCCACTTTTTAAGTTCAGAAAGCAGCTTCTGGTACAAATTCTAGAGATATAGAGTGGTCTTATTAACTGAAAGATGGGGAAGTGATTCATAGAGGCAGCTCCCCACTGTCCACAATGACCACCTTGCTTTTGGGTGTCCCATTCTGCCGGCCTTCAGCTTCGACTTTGTACACAACATCCATTCCAGAGAGAACCTTGCCAAAGACAACATGCTTGCCATCCAACCTAGTGAAAAGAAACAACAGTCGAATTATTCCAGGACCGCAAACAAAATTGTTATAAAGATACGCGTGTTATAACAAACGAAGGATTACCAGCTAGTTGTTACAGTTGTGATGAAGAACTGCGATCCATTAGTGTCAGGGCCAGCATTTGCCATCGACAGGATTCCTGGACCAATCAAACAACATCAGCAACAGCGTAGACAGTTGAGTTAAAGGGTATACATGGAGTGAAATATCTCACGTATTTTACCTGGTCCTGTGTGCTTGAGTTTGAAGTTCTCATCGGCGAATTTTATGCCATAAATAGACTCTCCTCCCCTCCCATCACCAAGTGTGAAGTCACCTCCCTGAAGCATAAAGCTGGGAATGATCCGTGGAATGTGCTCCCCTTGTAGTGAAGAGGCTTCCCGCTTTTACCCATACCTTTCTCACCTGTAAATAATAGCAGACATCCAATGTTTCAGACTTTCTTTCAGCCAGCATAAAATGGCATACTGAGTATGACTGTACGAGTATACTGGTGCTGCCAAGCTTCATGTGAAGAATTTAAGACAATAAATTGGAAGTAACATATGTGCAAAAAAAATAAAGAAGGAACCAGATGAAAAAAGATCTCCTGCTGAAGAATGGGCTGAATGAGTCACAAGGATATGAAAGGTCAAAAGATCATGAACAAATATACGACATTTTTTACCCTCGTTATTTTTACATATCAAGGATCTTTGCAACAAGGACAAAGGGCAAGGATGTGATATGAAAAAGAGACTGCAGAAACAGCAGAAACTCAAATAAACAAATTTTTACATAATAATCATGGATCAGCAGCATGTGTATTTGTTCACTTTACCTATAGCCTATAGCCACTAGTTGTTTGTCGGAAAATATTAATCTTGTACGCATTACTCATCAAAAGCAAATCTTAACATGACATGCAAAAAAACAAACATAAAATGATTAATAGCACGCAAAGGCAGATTCTTTCTTCAAATATGGTGGAAAAAAGGATGCTTGGATAGACCAGGCTTATAGATTATTAATCTGTATAGGCATGACTAATACACAACCCAACCAGCTAGCACCACATTTTCAAAACCCGGTACCCCCATGGCCCAGATGGTGATTTCAGTAGACCTCAACCTTTTTCAAATTTAATGAACCTCTAGGTTCTTTTCCATAAAAAATGACATGGAAAAGATCACTGAAAAAAGTTATTGATCATAATGTGTGCTGATAGTAACAGTAACCATACAACCATCACACATCAATTCATGGGGATTCAACTCATAATACACCACCACCTTAACTTTGGACATGAGAACTTCAGCTAATACTCAACTGTGAAAGCAAAACTCCTAACCAATGCCTGCATTTTAGGGGGAAAGCTTGGGCTTAGATCAAAATTTGATACCCCTAACTGGCGACGAGATTGTTAATGCTAGCCGAGCCATACAAACAAATCTAGACAGACAGGCTAACACCACGCGATATTTATTTGTTTTGTATTATTATCTAGTAGTCTAATTTAAACATTACGCATTTACTCTACCATGTGTGTACATACATGCATTCATACACATATACACACATAAGCGTACACATGCAACTGTACTTTTCACCTATACCAATTCTAGTGTTCTCTTCAGCAAGATCTTCCAAAAAAAAAACTCATTTTTAGTTTCAACAAAGTCATCTTTATAAAAGTAGTCTGTCTAACCTTCGAGACTTGCATCTTGCAAAGTGGCAAGCAAGGTAAGCAGTAAACATTACTAACACTAACCATTTGTCTGCATATTTATTTATATTATATAGGAGACTTGAGGGATCTTCACAGTGACGTTTCCAAGTACATGTCTCTGTGCGAAGTATTTTTGTCAGATAATCTCCATGAGTATGTGACTTTCTTAGAAAATGTCGTTTGTGTCTTTGTGATGTTGTTTTCCCTTGCCCCTAGCATACTCTTCTATTTGATGGACCAAGTAACTATTCCAACTTTCAAGGTAATTATCCTATACATTTCCCTATTCAAATTAGATCATGCAGATTTGTCGATCTAGAGGCTTCCCTGCTTTTTCTGCAGTTAACATCATACATTGAATTCCTCTACATAAGGTGAGTTGGAACGACAGGTTTATAAACATTGTTTTTTTTTTCTAACTTCCTGAGCATATCTACATCAAGTAATTTGCCATATTTGAATAGTTGTTAGAAATAAAGTCCGGTTGCCTTGTAGTACCCTTTTCTTACCTGATTCCTCCTCCCTACTCCCCTTATTATAAATTTCTCTCTTTAAAGAAACTATATGATAAAATGATGAATGTGCTTTTCCACTATGTCGTTACAAGGGAAGACGTGACTAAAGTAGACAACAAGAAAAGTCCATATGAAAAGAATATGACCGGAATACATGGAGCCTCTTATAGTTGGAAATACCTTTTTCCATTTGCTCATTCATGCAAAAATCAGCCAACAAACCCCGGATTTTCTCTGCATACACTTTAGGGTATTAATGCAAATCACAAACAGCATGTCTTTACCTTTAAACAGAACTAACGTGAACCCTCCTAATGTTCCCTCTAAATTATTTGGTAGAACTTGTGTCCGTGTGATCTCCATTGGATGGACTATTTTGTCCTTGTCAATCAAAATACAGAGGTGAGCTTTTGTGGGGACAACCTACTTTGAAAAACGGTAGGTTAATGCATGTTCTCTAGCTTTCATAGTCAAACCTTATATAGTTAATACATGCACATGTATATTACATGCCACATGCTAGTTAAAAATTAGAATTAGAATCGTCATCAGATCCCTTTCTCTACAAGCACTACTTTAAAGGTGTGGGGTTCAATGATTCCCATATGACAAATCAAAAGGAAAAAAATACTTCGCAACCAAATCATTTGAAAGCTATTGGTTCCATCACTTCTCAGCAGGGTTTAAAGTATCGGTTGCGTCAGTGTTGACTCGGCCGATTCGTATCCGGAACATCGGCCTCCGTGACGAAAACAATACCCGGTTCGAAAGTAATGGCCCAATTTCATCCGATTTTGGGCTGACTCGGCTTGACTCGACTGAGTCACGATACAACTTAGCTTGAATCGACCGAGTCGACAGAGTCATGACGAGTTAGCCCCGAATCGGAGTTGTATAAAAGAAATGAGAAAGAAAAAAGCAGAGAGAGAGAGAGATCTAGAGTTTCGTTGCCGCCGATCTCCGCCACCACTGTCGCCCGTGATACCGCCGTTGCCGATCTCTCTGCCGATACTGTCACCGTCTATCGTTGCCTATCGTTATTGCCTATGGTACCTCCCTCCCCCTGATCTTTCTCTGTCTCTTCCCTCTCTCTCCTCCAGAGAGGAGGGAGCGGGAGGAAACAAAGAGATCGGAGGGAGAGGGAGCCTCTCCCCCTCTCCCCGATCTCTCTGTCTCTCTCTTTCTCTCTCCTCTTACTCTAGTGATCTTTCTCTGCCTCTTAAGTAATTCTTTTTTTATTTTGTGTTTTTGATATTTATCCTTCAAATATTTCATATTTCTAAATTTACCCCCAAATCATCATATTTTCTCAATTACCCCTCAAAACAAACTTGTTTTGGATATGTGATACATGAATATTGATGTCTACATTTTTTTAAGATTTTCCGTGATTTTTTTCAGAATTTTTTGAGCTTCCTATGTAACATTTTACGCATATCACCCGAGACCGATCCGAAACGCCGTGACCGATGCATCTCAGTGCCCGCGGAGACAACGATTTTGAACCATGCTTCTCAGTTGTTGCACATGTGTATGTATGTACATGCATAGACACATATACATATACATCAATACATACGAGGAATTTGGGACGTGCAATGGATGATCTGCAGCTAACAGTAACTATTGCACCCTAAAATGTGCAAAACTACATTATTTGTTTATTCATAACGAATTCATTTAGGTAGTTTCATTTGTTTTGTTATTGATGAAATGTGTAGGAGGGTGGGAACCACGAGTTGGTGATTTGGTGGAACAGACTTATGACAACTTGGGTATAAGTTGGTTTAACCCATTTAAGGTGGATTGGGACTCAAGTCAAGTTGGGGACTCAAGTTGAACAAGAAAAAGGAAAGTTTGCCGTACCAATATCCATTTCCTCATTCCAAGTGTGATATTTTGGAAGAGAGAAAGGAGAGAGGGGGAAAGCAAATAGGATGCTCATTAAAACTCGCTGGGTTGATTTGTTCGGAAACTTTCACACAACGTGGCATTCTCTACATTGATGAGATTGTTCTAATTTGGTTGGAAGATGATTTTAAAACGTGTGTTTGTGGATTTGGAGCTAGTGAAATAACCTTGTAATTTTTTAAATCTATCATGTATGACCTAATGCTTTTTAATGCTTTCAGTGGAGGTTGTATATCTTTTATCTTCTCATTTACAAATTGAATAGATGACTTGAATCTTCTCATTTACAAATTGAAAAGATGACTCCTTGCATGGTGGATGTAGACACAGGGAGTGGGTGACCCACATTAAGTTTTGGTATTTTATTGTAGTTGCTTGTTGCTTTACTTTATTCTGCATTTCTAGTCCACTTTAATATCAGAGATCTAGGATTGGGGCTCTCTTTGACCCTAACAAATTATTCATTTAGCAACCATTTGATATGTGGATGAAAGGTGTTTAGACTCCAATATCTTCACCATTGATGTCTTTTAGCATGGAAAACACGATAAAATGTGGGAATCATCCATAGGATCGCCCACCATGCAATTTTAGGATAAATACATGATTTTAGGGTAACTACTTAGATAAGGACCCATCCTATGTGCGTATGTGCGCTTGCATATGTTGAACCTGACATTGACTATTCAAGTTAGTGACAGATTTATGCCAAGGAAATTTATGGAAACAAAGGGCTTCAGAAAGACCATAGAATGCCAGTTGGCTTGTAGGAAGTGCCACCAAGGAACAATACTCCAACCTGTACTAAATAGCCTAAAAAAAGGAGGGAAGAAACAAGAGTAGCTATAGGAGAATCTATATCCAAAGAATGATAAAGCCTAAGATCTAAATGGGAAAAAACATTAACAGACACCAAATTAAAATCATAATCTGAAGTTCATCATTTACACATTCTCATGAAATGGGTTTTATGAGTTTGATTCTTATCCTACAAAATGGTATATAAGCAGATGAATAAATGGAAGTCATTTTTTCTGTTGCTTCCACCAACCCAGGGTAGTGGGTTTTACGAGTGTTGTTCTTATACAACAAATGATGTATAAGCAGATGAATAAATGGAGGTCATTTTTTCTGATGATTCCACCAATCTAGGGTTTCAGGCTGCACTTTTTACATTATTTCATCCATCAAAATATCAGTTGGATAATGCTCAGAGTATCATTCTTTTGTCAGAAAAGAAAAAATACAGGTAAAAGTAACAATAGCAGAAGTGAAAGGGGAAAAAAATAAACAAAACATCTACCGGGATATACTTAGTAGGTAAAACTATTACAATTGCAAAAGTAGCAAGCATAAATTACAGTATAGTAGCTTCCTCAGAGTAAGAATGAGAACATACCAGTGCAGAGTGCTCGGAAGTTCTCTGTGTAACAACATAAAGAAAAAGTTTCAGATGGTTTCCAAGCTCCAAATAAAAGTTATATGACAAACTATTTGATTAATATGAAAAAGGAAAAACATTAAAATCCCCAATAGAACAAAGCAAAACAAAATGGATTGCACAACTCAGTACTTTCTACTCAAGCTAATAAAAATATACCTGCAGTTTTTGGCACAGCTTTCCCAAATAGGCCCATCACAACCCGACCTGTTTCCATATATAAATTTATCAGATAACGATGCTCAGCATTGAGTTCAATTATCAATTGACAATTTTTCAAATTAAATATCTCAACAAACCTAATTACAATTGAACATATGAGTTCAATACTGTAAATAAACTTGTAGCTAAAAATAAGAGAAGCAACAAATAGAAAGTTAAAAAACACAGAGTACACCACATATTCAACTAGAAAATAATCCCATGTTTGAAAAGCCACACATATATACTGCATAAAAAAGAAAAATCCACATAGTAAACGAGTATTTCGATAAACTTTCATCAAATTGAAAATCAATCTCATCTCCTTCCCAAGACATGCCACAGATATTCCTCCTATATGTGGGCAGAAACATCCATCCTATCCACCACAATACTCTTTGTATATGATAATCTAGCTTTTAAAAGTCTCAAGAAAATTACTTGAACTAATCAGTTCACAAGATCAAATTCTTTGCAAAAAAATTTGTAAGAATCTTAGAATGGTCTATAGGTCTCAAGGTCGTAATTAATGAACAAATGAGCTTATAATTCCCAAATTAAAAACTCATTCTTATAAAAGAAGATCACTTCCAAGTTACAACAAAAAGTAGCATGTTCATTTAAGACTTACTTATGCAAAAGTTGTCATAGCACCTATTTGAAGAAGGTTAGAAATACTCTTGCAGTTTAAGTGCTAGAGAAAGACAGCCGGGAAGATAATGGAAATAAAAGTAGATATGAAAAGGATAATCGTGTTAGGTGTTTGGACAATCCACAGATATTAATGACAAAGGCTTATATACATCTGCAGACAACAAACATCGTGGAAGAGCATCTGGATCAAATCACCAAACATAGTTGTAAGAAGAAATTTGAAATTGGTCCTACTAAATCTTAAATCTCCAAAGTAAATACCAAATGTTTGCCCAAGATGTGGGAAGACAAGTGTACAATTACAATCCCTTTGATATGACCAACAAAAACATATATAGAACAATTTCCAAGATAGACGGTGAATTTTCCACAGAAGAGACAATATGCAAGAATTGCTTGTTAAAGGATTTATTGAAAGGCTTGACAGACATCTTAGGAACGCTAAAATGAAGCCTAAATACAAAGAGATATATAATTTTGACTCAACTGTCCTGTGATCATTAAGGCCTGAGTGTGAAAACAGCATTAATGTTTAAGCATGTGAAAAAGAAAAGCTAAGGACGAGCCAATAACCAAAGACATTACCAGACTTTTGAACGGTTAAGAGCCCATGACCATGTATTCATGATGGGTAAGAGAACTCCTAACTACATATGATGCTGTTGGAGGTTAGATGATCAACGATTACATGTGTTCCAAACGTGACTCGGTATTCTCTTACAAAACCAGACTACGATAAACTAGCAGAATGTATTGCACTTGGTAAACCTTCAGAATCCCTCTTTGTAAATGCCAGATACGGCAAACGACATATGCATTTCCCAATCATATGGGCCCGTATGCCTCATTCCATAACATTAAAACTTGCAAAGAAGCCTGCCTCTACAGTGTGAAGCCATTCGGATTCAGAATTTGGCACATCAATGAAAAATTGCAGCCGCTGCCTATCTTGCTAAAATTGCTTTCTGTCACACATTATTATTAACTAGAAATAGGTATTCTAGGCCAATAACAAGGACATAAAAATGTATGTGAAAGAAATAAGCAAAACTAATCCCCTAAATTGTACAACTGAGCTTTTATATAATGTAAACATTGACAGTCATACCAGCAGGTTTCCATCGATCTCAATGTCAAAGTAAACCTTGCTTGTTACCTCCTTCAGATTCTCCTTGCTTGCTTTGGCCTGAACACATATCACAATGACTTATCATACAAAGATAAATCCAATCCATATTAAATTGAATTAAATTCTAACGGCAACAAGTTAAATTGATGGATGGTTTCGATAGGATGGAGATCTGTGATAATTACAGACAAATGAAGTAAAATTAGGGATACTAAAAAGGGGTAAAAGGAAGGAAATAAATGTATACATATCAACAAACCTGAATGAGGGCGAAGGATCCAAAGATCGCCAGCAGAAGCATCCATATCGAGACCGTACTATTCCTCGCCGTCGCCATTGCTGCCGCTTCTCTCTCTGAGGTGTCAACTCTCTCCAAGATGCGATCTTTTCTCTTCTTCTGTGATTTGTGTTTCTTTTAACCCTACGCAAACTAACCTCTTGGTTATTGACGTGGTTACACACGTGTCGGAGTCTTATTCGCAGTAGCTCCGGCCACGTCAGAGGTCGAAGCGACAGTTTTGTGTGGTCAGCCAGTGGTCAGAAACAATGCGGTTCAACAAGGCTTTTTCTTCGGCTAATGTTTTTGGGCCCAAGTGTCATAACGGCCTGACCCAATTAGAAGAAGCCGCACTCGTGGAAAAAAGAAGAAAAAAGTCACACGACTTCCAAATCCCACGTTATAACTGATCAACAGTGTTGGGCCTTTCATTGTTTCTTTTTCCTTTTCTTTTTCGTTTTCCCTCTGCCTGTTACAAAGTTTTTCAAGAAACAGAAGGACCATTTCTAAGTTAAAAAAGAACAAAATAGCACAATGTTTATGCTTGAAAACGGAAATACTCGGGTGGTAGATCTCCTTGATGACGTCAGAAACGATAGAGTACCTCCACGAGCGGCAGACGCAGCAGGATCGGGTGAAAATCCTCGTGTTGGCTCAAGCGCTCAAGGATCATCTTCCAGATGTTGAGAGGGAGATCGTCAGCCCATGGAGACTATTGATTAATGTTAGCACAATGTAGGTAGTCAGGCATGCAAAAGGTTGGGGTGAGAGATCCAAGGGATTCCAACCTTGTCATGAATATGATCATAGTGGTAGGAAAAAATTTTGAGGAGAAATATTAACCCCAGGGCGAGTGGAGACTCCCCAAATAACATGAGATATTATTAGAAATTAAAGAATGAAAAAAAAGAAATACCCAATGAGTGAGAATTATAAATACCCATTTATTATGATGGGAATTAAATTCCTATAACTTGGGGTAATTTAATGCCCTCAAAAATTCTATGCTACCCTGAATTTTAATGATTATTATGTCAAACGCGAAAAAAATTTAAGTGAGAATTTTAAATTTCGAGTGAATTCTCGCGATGCCAAACGCACCCTCAATGTAAATAGCTTTTTTAGAATTAAAAGAAACAAGAGATGCCAAAAGAACTCGGAACACGCAATCGCAATGGATCTGATAAATATTGTTGACATGAGAAAAAACATAAGACATTAGATCTAGAGTCGTGAGGGGGAGAATGATAGACCAGAGAAAACATTAGGGTTAAAAAGAGGAACTGACTCCTCTTTTAATCTTAATCATTAATATGTCAAGCACAAGGGCAATGGATGATCATTTCTATCATAAGCCTTCTCTCTCTCTCTTTCTTCTCTTCAACTTTTTGTTTCTTTTTATTTTGGAAGAGCTCTTTTTCTCCTACTCTGCGGGTGAGGTGTTATCTATTGGTTGACTCTTTTCTATCGCAAGCTTAATGGCTACTCAAAAAAAAAAAATTTGGAATATTATATCAAACTAGCTCCATTATTCCTACGTCTCCCTTCGTCCGCTTTTTAATAGGAGTTTTTGACCGAACACGAGGATTAAGACAAGAGTATTGAGTGTAATATATTTAGAGACTTGCTTTTTTTACCTTTGCATTGGGAATGATGTTATTGTTATAAAAAGAAAAGAAGAATGACATTTTTATTATAGAGAGAAAAAACAAGAGTATTATTTCATACTCTATATTGGGAATTATAAAAATACTATTAAGAATGATAAAAATAGTATTGAAATTCAAAATGAACTACTAATTTGGGATAATTTTTTTTTAGAAAAAAAAAGACACGGAGAGTAATTTTCTAATAATATTTTCATTAATTTCTATCCAGTATGTAGAACTAATCATTGGCATGCCGTACATCTTGTCTCCATGTGTTACACAAACTGGATAGAAATTAATGAAAATATGAGACAAAAGTACGAATCTATTCAAAGTCCCAACTCTCTTCATTATCAAACAGTGCATCTTGTCTCCATGTGTTACACATTATTGTTTCCAAAATGTCAAAGCCATGGCTGAAGTAGCCAATCAAGGAGATTTGCGACTGTGGATCAATTTTCCTCATTTTGAGTATTAAAAAGGGCATTAGTTTTCTTTAATTTGGTAAATGACAAGGAAGGTCCATGACCTTCAACCTATCAAAATACATCCCACTCTAAGCTTCTAACTCTCTATTTACACTCTTCCTAGAGATGCAAACTGTTGGGTAAACCTAGACATGGAGGACAACAAAATGACACATGTTTCACATTTTTTTCCCCTTCTCCCAAGAATAAATCGTAGCCTGACATAAATAGCCCTATATGTTTTATTGACTATAAAAAATATTTGCCACTGTGTTACAGCTACGCTTGTGGATACCATAAATCATGATACTTTATCTCATTGAGAAAGGGGATGGTAATTTTGACAAGCGAATAGTGCTACGTAGAATATAATTAGGGTTACAATATTCTTAAGGTGATACACAAAAACCAGCTTATGTCAGATTCGAGTTGAGCAACGATACAGATTTGCATCTTCATTTATCCTTAAAAGTTGTCTCAGAAATAAGTCTTGCATGAGAACCACACCTCTCGCGTACCCCAGCTAAACCTAGCTTGTAGAAGATTCAACTTCAACTTGGCTCGAAAATATACAGGTCTTGAATTTTCTCTACCAAAACCCAACTTTAACCGGCCAGACCCGACCCGCTTACACTCCTATTCCCTCTTTTAAGATAGGAACTAACTAATATTCTTCTAGACCTACGTGTCCCATTACCCTAGAAAATGTCACACAGACTAATAGGTTAGCAAGCAATGAGTGCACCTCACATAGCATCAACCAATCAGCGACCGACACGTCGTCACAAGTCGACACTAATCAAGAAACAAATCATGTTATTGGGATTGGTAATTAGGGTCTATTTTTAAGTGTTTAACAAACCCTTGACCACTGTTTCCTTCTCCTTCTCTCCTGCAATGAGCTCTGCTAGCTTTTATTCAGAGTCCTCTGATCTTTTGTTTAGAGATATTATTGTTATTAGCTGGCAGCCTGGCAACCACTGTAGAGATGGGTTGCGCCTTTGCCAATCATGGCTTTCTTGCTCATGCAATATATCTTATTGTTTCTTTTACTTTTTTGCATGACAGTTTCAGTGATTAGTAGTTAAGCTTTAAATCAAAGCTTACAATTGGAAATGAGTGTACTTGTGATATTAGTTTAACCTTTAATGGGTTTTAATCAAATTGATGTATTCGGCCACCTAACGTAAAAGAGTCGAATGATTCCCACACTAAAGTTTTATGAATTTTAAACCAAGTGCTATCAAGAGTTAGTGGCCTTGGCACATACAATTTAGCTTGCCTTGGCCACCATCTTTCTTTGCTTCTAAGGTCTCTATGTGAAGGTGTAAATCTCACATATATATTAATCATTAACAGCGAAAATTTACGGTGTAACTCTTTTGAGTGATTACACATACGAAGAACAAGAGGAGAGGAATAGGATTCTCGTATATGTAGAATCTTATCCTAACACGAGATATAAATGTATTAGAATATTCTGAGCAATCTTGATTCAAATTGCATCAGAAAACTTACGGCACGAATCAATTCTATGCTAGCTAGTTCAGATCAGATCAAGTCTGAACTCTCTGTGCATTTAATAAAACGAATTGATCTTGAAACAATTTTATTGAATTGGTTTTTAATATGATTTCTAATGTTAATATTAGAGAGGGGGAAAACTTTATTACTATATTGAAGTGACACTTTATTATCTATATAAATGTGTGGAAGGAGCAAACTTGTCTTAATATGTTTAAAAAAAAAACAAACATTTCATGAGCCAGCTCACCAATATAAAATCACATTAAATGAAATTCAAAAAGTAGGAGTAGCCCCAAAACTGACCACGGGGGCCCACAAGCGCACGTGCTATCACCAACCAAAGCGGGACCAGAAGACACCCGGCCCACCTAATCTGGGCCCACTTTGTATAGGCTTTAGCCCTTTACCAAAGAAGCTACCCATCACCGCCCGCCACCACAAAGAACAGCAAATAAACAAACTAATTAACTAATTAATTAATCAACGTTAATTAAACAATTAACTACTCTCTAACTCCTATAGTATCCCTAGTTTATTTTTTTTCTTAAAAAAATAATTAAAAGCAATAAAGATGGTGAGGGGGGTGGGTCCCACTCCGCGTAGTGGGCGGAGAGAGAGAGGAGGAGAGGAGCTCTCTTTTGTATGTCTCCATCTTTGTACCAAACCATCATGCTCAACAATTATTAAATTGGGAGTGTTTAGTGCTAATTGTTTCATAATCTCATCCATAATCCCACATGGTTTTGATATTTCACCTAAGTTCAGCTCTGGAGCATACACTGTGGCATGACAATATACCTCCAAAATCTGTTATATTGTAGAATCTTTTTAATTGAAGTGTTATACCTGTAAATACTCCGTGATAATACATCGGTGTTATCTGTAATATATTTTATAGAAAATAAAGGAAGGAAAAAAAAAATCCTTTAATCTTCAAAATGGAGGTAAAGAAAACAGGAGAATTAGACCCATATATTCAAAATTCTAATTGCACATTCAATACTGATTTAAAAATAAGGCAAGAGAAATGATTTGGTTTTGATAAAGCTATATAAATTATAAATTATGATTATGATTAGGTTTTTCTTGTGGAAGATGCCCTTTTATTACTGGTGGCCATCAAAACTTGAATAAAAATGCGTATAAAAAATAGTATCAAAAGTCTGGTGGGTTAGCACCATAGGCGGAGGGAGGGAGTCACGTGACCCCCCGACCCCATCCAAGAAAAGCTTTGGCCTCTGTAATTTGTGCCCCCCTCCCATTCACTCTCGGCCTCAGTCTCTTTCATCACTATATCTCTCTCTTTCACTCTCAGCTCAGATCTGATCTCGGCCTCCCTCTCTCATCGCTCTGGGCCCCCCTCTCACTCTCTGATATGATCCGCCTTTCTTTCTATCATCGCTCTCTCTCATATCTGATCTTTGATCTCGACCTCTCTCTTCTCTCTCTTCTCTCTGATCTCTGAGTCTGATCCCGACCTCTCTCTCATATCTTTAATCTCAGCCTCTCTCTCTCTCTCTCATTGCTCTCAGCCTCTTTCTCTGATCTCTGTCTATATCTCTCAAATTCCTAAATGTCTAAATTCATCTCCCCTCTCTCAAATCTCAATTCATACTCAAATCCCTAAACCCTAAACCCCCAATTTTCATCTCCTTTCTCTCGATATCACTCTCAAATCCCTAAAATCCCTCTCTATAATACTTGAGCATTACAATAAGAAGCGAAGGACTTGGTAGCTTCCACCACAAGTAGCGATTAGGATTAGGCAGCTTCTATGTGACCATGGCTCAAGAGCCACACCCACCTCCTTTGTGGGAGAAGATCTAAAATCAAGGAGATAGAGTTATTTTAACAAAAACTCATTAGAATAGCAGAGCAAGAAGAAGAGCGGTCGACCGGGCGGTCGCATGTGCACAGAACTACACAGTTTGAAAGAAGGAAATAGGCGGTCGATCGCCTGATCGATCGGCCAAAAGCTTGGTAAAAATACACCTAGAAGGGGGTGAATAGGTGTAGTGCTAATTTAGGACAAATAATGCAGAATTAAAACTAAATGTTAAACAAACACTATGTGTAACTAAGAGTGAGTCTGAATTCCCAGTGAAGGGCTCTGAAACTACTCACTACTCCTCCAAATTACGAGTTGAGGTGTGTAATAACTCTAATCTATAATACATGATTTAATATGTATAGCAGTATTTTAATATGTATATATGATTTGTATTAAGAGTTATTATTATTTTATGTGGGTTTTCATAGCTAATAGTTATAAATTTCTATTATTATTATTGGTGATTATTAGTAGTAGATGTCGTTACTATTATTTTGTTATGATTATTATTATTTATTATTATTGTTGTTATTACTAATATTGTTGTTGTTGTTGTTAATATTATTATTTACTATCATTATTGTTTAATTTAATTATTATTTATATGTAATCTTTATGGATTATTATTATTACTATTATTAGTATTGCTACTCTTTTTATTATTATTTTGTTGTTGTTCATCTTACTAATATTTCATGTTCTTTCTCTTAGTTCATGAATCCTAAACCCAAACTCAAAAACCAATAAAAATCAAATCAAAATTGAATTCCTCTTAATTCCTTTTCTCTTTAAATTCGTGAATACATAAAAATAAAAATTATTTTTAAAACGTGTAAAATTCTTCTCTATGCTAAAACATAATCAAATCAAATTCAAATTAGTAGATAAACATTTAAATTTGTGGGCATATCTAAATCCTAACTAAAAATCAATTTAAACCTAATCTAAACACTAGAAAAAAATGTTAAAACTCATCTTATATGACCATCTATAAACAAATCCAAAAATTAACCCATCAAGAAAAAGGGATCAATCTACCCTAGGGAGGAGGAGAAGGTCATTACCCATCAAGCTTTGGAGTTAATCATTAAAGGCAAGTACCTAATTTTCTTTCCCTTTCTTGATTTTAATCTGATAGAAATTAAACCTAGGACTTACATAAAGTTTCCTTCATGATTTTGTCTCCTAATGTAACCTTCTGGTTTCTTACATGCACTCGTCTATGCGATTTTGATAAAAAAAAGTAATTTGCTTCCAATCCTTGATAAACTAATTCCTACCTTGTGCATGTTCTCATCCATATCATATTCTGGTGTTTTATTAATATAGAAAATCAAAAATTGTGAGATCAACTATCATAATTATCACCTTTGTAATCACCATAAAACTTTATTAACGTAAAATCTGTACATATTTATGCAAACATATGGTAGGTCAGGGGTATCTATTTGTCAAGCTTTGATCAGTTACATAACGATGCAGGGGCTTCATAAGGAGATTAGAACTTATTTATCAATATTTATGCTAAAAAAAAAAGAAATAAAAACAACCTTTTCAAATAAAAATATCATATGATATAAAGCAACTTTTATAGAGATAATTCAATTTTACAAACAATCTGAACAAACTCAAAGCCAAAAACATAAGCAAGTGATTAGACTATGACTCTAAATGTTAAAACATGCAAGATGCAATTTTCACATAAAACTCACATGTGTCAAATTATGAAAAACTTAACAAATTTTAATCTTCATCTTTCCTTCTTTTAGTTGTATCATGTAGTCTAAATTTTCTTTATCAATTATTTGGTATTAGTGGATAAAATTTTCCTGCAGTTAAGTTTTAAAAAATAAGATATTACAAAATTATTTTGATGTGTTTGCTATTCTGAAAATTCTGCTTAGTCCTAAATAAATATCTGATTAGTCCTTGACTATTCTGAAAATTCTATTTAGTCTCTATCTATTCTGAAAATTCTGTTTGGCCCGAGAATAACTGCTGTTTATTCCCTGTAATTTCTAAAAATTATTGTCAGACCTGAATAACTATTGTTTAGTCCCTGTAATTTTGAAAATTATTTTCAGACCTGAATAACTGTTGTTTAGTCCCTGTAATTTCTGAAAATTATTTTCAGACCTGAAATAAGTGAAATCACCTAAAGGGGGTGAATAGGTGATTATGCTAATCAATGCACTAATTTAAAAATGAGATGATGCAATGATCACTCAAAGTAAGATTAGAAGCCAAATACCCCGTGAAGCGCTCTGAACTCCTTCCTCGTAATTTCTCTAAATAAGAGTTTAAGGTGCGCAATGCAATCTTGTTGTGAGAGTATAGATCGACAATATAAGAATGAATGAATAGAAAGTAAACAACACAAGTAAACCAATCGCAAACACAGAGATTTGTTTCGAGGTTCGAGCACCTAGCTCTACGTCTCCGCCTTCACCCAGAAGGATTTCCGATCCAGTAGAATTTGTTGGCCCAAAGGCCTATCACCCTAGTTTTGATGATGATCAACTCATGAAGTTATGATTACTAATGATCTTGTGTTTAATTAGTGACAGATTCATTATCAAGATCTTAGTAGGTGCATAGCTCAACAAATGATAAAATGTCAAGATTTGGAGCTAGCACTGTGTGATCCAAGGAGCTTTTGGATCAAGCTTGGACCAAGTCAAGAGATGAGAAGACTTCAAGGGAAGACTTCAAGATCAAGACTTGTGTCTAGGTATAAGATTTTGTTTTTATTTTAGAGTAAAATGTAAAGGATAGATAGTTGGTGGATTGCTCAAGTTTATATCACACACACACTCTTGATTTACTTGTTTTTTCAGAAAAGAATTTTCAGATTTAGAAAAGACTTTCATTTTGGAAAAACATAGTTTTGATTTTTGGTATTCAAAGTTATATGTTTCAACCAAAGCCTTATTTAGAGCTTAATGTCAAAAACATAGATATTTCATCTTGATTGTGTAGTGGATCATATCCATACACACTATGCTTTAAAAGTATATCTTGTTTTTGTATTTGATGAAGATTTGGAAAAACATGTTTTGAAAAATATTGTTTTGGAAAAACAGTTTTTATCATGAGCCAAATATTTCCAAGTTACAAAAATAGTCCAATCTTTTATAACATGCCTTGATTTTGTGCAAGCATGTTTGTATATCAAAGTATATTGGTAAAACTATTTTTGTAGATTTTTAAGTATTTTATGGGATTTTATTTGAGCCAAAAAGACTAACTTTTTAATCCCAGAAAACTGTTTCAGGCTTCAGATAAGTCGACTTGCCAACTCTTATAGTCGACTAATCCTGAAGTCGGTCGACCGGCCTGATCGACCGACGTGCACAAACGTGCACGCCTTTGTGCACTGGAGGACGGCCGACCGTGCGGGTCGACCGCTCCAGAGAGCAGAGCTCTCTGGAAATCGCGGCCGACCGCACGGGTCGACCGACAGAGAGTTCAACTCTCCTCCAGTTGCTCGGTCGACCTGGACGGTCGACCGGAGCCTCCAACGGTCGGATTTTTGACCGTTGGCGGTCGACCGGCCCGGTCAACCGGCAGCTCTGACAGACCCCAACGGCTATATTTTTCTGGCCTATAAATTTGGGGGTTTGGTCATTGTTTTGAGCCAAGATTTTGGAGACCCTTAGAGCCAGTTTTTCCTATTCTTTCAGAAGAGTTTTTCTCCACAAAATAGAGAGCTAATACTTTCAATCTAAAGGGAGTTTTATTTAGAGTGTGTTAAAAGAGATTTCTTGAGTTTTCACCATAGCTTTCAATCCTTGTTTTTCTCACACCACACTTGAGCTATCCATTGATTATTCATCCTATAGGTGTGTTGTAGTGAGATTGTTTTTAGGTGATCAAAGTGTTGTGATCACCAAAGACTTCATTTGTTCTTTGAGGAGACGGGCAAGTGTGCTCGTGGTGGTTTGGAGTTCGGTTGTGAACTCTTTGGTTCGAGGTGCGGCCTCGGCAAGCTTGTGGGACTTGCGTGTGTACGGGACTAGGGAGTCCGAGGGCTTGTAGGTGTTGCGGCACCGAGGAGAGATCCATTAGGATCTTGCATAGTGGAAATCCTTCGTGTGTCGAAGGCGGGGATGTAGAGCAAGTGTGCTCGAACCTCGAAACATACCCTTGTGTTTGCGATTGCTCACACTCTCTCTCTTTTTCTCTTTTATATCTTGCATTTAATTATTGTCTATCTTTATATGCTTGATATATTCATTTGTGCTTAATTGATATACTTGCGTGGGATTGTTGCTAACACTTGTATTCAACCAAGAGAGCCAACGCGGCACCTCAACCCATTCAAGGGGAATCTAGAGGAGTTTGTCCAGAGCCCTTCACGGGAAATTCGGCAACACTCTTGTGTTATACGTGGTGTTTAGTGTAAAAGATTTACTTAGGTCATAATTAGTTTTATCTTCCGCATCATTTGGCATTAAGTGACCATTAGATTAGCCATCACCTATTCACCCCCCCTCTAGGTGAAATTACAATTGGTATCAGAGCTTGGTACTCTGATTTGGGTCTAACAACCTAGAGTTAAAGATCCTCATTTTAGGCTAATCACAATATTTGTACACACACCATGGACTTTATGTCACCACCCACCTTTGACATTCTTAACATCCAAATTTGGAAGGTTAAGATGTCTTTGTACCTCAAAGCCTTAGGTTTTCATGTATATCTTGCCACTACTAATAATGCATATTCTTTAAATGGTAAGAATTTTGAGGCTAATGCAAAAGCCCTTAATGCTTTAAAGTCTACCCTAGATGATGTTTATTTATCTAGAGTTGCTAATATTGATTCGGCTTTTGTAGTATGGAACACCCTCACCTCCCTTGGCGAAAAGGATCTATACTATGCGGGGAGCGATTCAGACGTTGGAAGCGACACCTCCAACAAGTGCTACATGGTCCAAGGGGATAACCCCCTTGAGGTAAACTCCGAATCCGATGATGAGGACATGTCATATGATGAGCTCACTTCATTTTGCCAAACAATTCTTGAAAAATATGACATGTTTAAAAAGGAAAATAAAAATTTGAAAAAGAACATTGCTTGCATGCATATAGAACAAGATTCATTTAAATCTAACATTGCATGTTTAGAAAAAGAAAATAACAATTTGAAAAAGGATTTTGATGCCATGCTTAATGAAAAAGATTCATTAGAAAATAAAATGGCATGCTTAGAAAAAGAGAATAAAGATTTGAAAAATGAGAATGTTTCCTTGATTGCAAAATTGAATGATTTATGTGAAGGGAATACTATTTTGAAAAATAAGATTGATTTGGTGAAAAAACAAAAGGAAGATGTTTTTCAAGAAAATAAATCTTTGAAAAGAAAAATTTGTGAAAAGAAAAAGATTTTGTTTCACAAAAGAGAAAGAAAAGTGATTCTATATCTCACCATGCTTTACATGCTACCACTAGTGAGATTAATGGTTTGAAAAATAAAATTAATGATTTGAGTTCAACTTTGAACTCTTGTGCATTCAACCACACTAGATTGGAGTCTATATTTTCAAAAAAACAAACTCCATCCATTCATGCACATCATCATGCTTATGTTGCACAACATGATTACACACCTATACATAAGCATACTAAGGTGTACGTATGTACACATTGTGGCCGCAAAGGCCATTTAGCAAAGTTTTGTTATGATAATGTTAATTCTCTAAATTTTGCTAATTATAAAAATGTTTGGGTTCCTTACAAGACTAACCCCAAAGGACCCAAGAAAATATGGGTACCAAAACCCCCACCTTTTGCTTTTGATGTAGGTGAGAGCTCTCACAAGACGTGAGAGGATTGGTGCCTTGGTAGTGGATGCAATGGACTTGATGGACATACATTTGGATGCATCACTATCAAGGAGCTTTGGTGGGACAACCACCATGTTAGGAGCTTTGGAGTTGGTAACAATTTCTAAACTCTCACCTTTTATGTTCATGCTTGCTCATTCATAATATTCATAGCATGTTCATGTTTTATGATTTATTGTGCTTCATGTGGTATGAACTAGTTTAAATGTAGATTTTATCAAAACTTGCATGTATACATGTACAAATAGTGAATTACAATTGATTCATATATAATTGAACTTCATGCTCATTTGTATCCACTATATGCATATGTATAATCTAGTTTTGATGATTCTTGTTTATACATGTTTTACCTACTTTATGCTTTACTTCATGTATATGTATTTTTAATTCAAATCTAATAAATATACATGTATACCCGTGAGTCTCTTGCCTTCATGCAAACATCATTAATAGACTCTTTTAGATTTGGGATATGTATGTGTATTGTTAGGATTGGATTAATCATACATATACCATGAAGATTAGTGTTTTGATGAAAAATGATTTTTCGTATTTTTGTTAAAAATGTGACTTATGATCTTTTTGAGCTTCATTGACTATTTTCATAAAAATGCTATTTACATGATCGTTTAACACTCACACTTTTGTTAAAAATATTTTGAGCTTTATAGACCATGAGTGCTTAAATTTTTATGTATCTAGTTATGTTTTATGAAAAACATATGATTTGATGTTACTTGAAGGATATTTAACTAGTTATTCAAAATCAATTTAAACTAGTTATCTATTATTCTAAGATTATCCACATGATCCTACTTTATTTCAATTATATGGATAAATTCTTTTGTGATCTAAAATATTTGATGCTTCATGATTTGAATATTAGTTTATATGTTAGTTTTTGTCAACACTAGGATTTATACTTGTACATATCGTGGGCCACAAATAAATCTATTTATATTTGTGCTTGAATGCTTATTTGAACCCATGAAATGTGCTTGTATTGCTTGGTTTTGATGATACATACATTTTTAAACTTGTATTCTCACTTTTGGATTTGATTTATGATCATGTGTTTTCATTTCATGTATATGTGTATTTTGCCAAACTTTAAGATATACATGTATACCTCTTGAGTCATTTGCCTTTAATGCAAATCTATTTATATGGACTCAATTGTGTTTAAGAGATATGTATGTATTCTTATTGTGTTGTCAAAACATACATATATCTTGAAATATAAATTTGTTTTTAAATATAAAAAAATGTATGATGATTTAAAGGAATATTGAGATTTATTGACATTTTTGCTTTATTCCTTACTTGAAGGATTTCGTACTAGTTTTAAAACATTTTCATATTAACTAGTGCAAATTCTTCATATGGTAGAGTATATGATAAGCTTACTTTTTCAATTGGTATCATTGGATATTTTCAATTGGTATCAATATGATTTTTTATATACTCGTATTTTGATTGTATGTATGAATGCTTTCAAATTTAAATTATATCAATTTCTATTGGTATTATCTTTTCATACATGTGATCTTTTGTGTTTTAAGAGAGTGAATCAATTGTTCTTAAAACACAATGTATATGCTAAGCTTAATTTAAACTTTCAATTGTTCTTAAGCTTATGCAATATGTTTTCAAGATTGATATCAAAATAAAAATATGTTTACTTGATATCTCAAAATGTGTTTTATTAAGAAAGTTAAAAATTTTTATTTTGTACTTCCTATATGCAAGGAGAGCTTAACATCTCTCTTCCATATAGATTCATGTTGAGTATATTATAAATTGAGGAGCTTGATAACTCTTCTTTATATGATATACGTGTGTAGGAGGAGCTTCACATCTCCTCTTATGCATTACATAATATGTGTTATGTGAGTTAGGGCTTGTCATCCCTTCTTCATGTAATGCATATGTGTAGGGAAGCTAACTTAGCGTCTTCCTCTTCATGAATGTATATCGCATATAAATCTTTATTGATTGATTTGTATTACCCCTTCTTGATCTCTTTGCTTTTGACAAAAAGGGGGAGAAAAATTTGTTTGATTTCACTTTGAACCCTTTGTTGATGATTGACAAAAAGGGGGAGAAATATTTTGAGTTTATATGCATACTTGTGTTTAGTTTTCTCATGCATAACAAATAAACAATAGATATACATAATAAGATTTTATGTTTATGCATATATGTTTTGATTTGCAAATAGGAGAAAAAGAATTTGATATGTTTTATCTCCATACATTTGCATACATATTTATGAGCTTCATTGCCATATATTATTATTTATGTCTATGCATGAGTTAAGGGGGAGCTTCTTTGAAGCTTTACTTTAATCCATGCATATATAACTTCACGAGTTTTGTCATCATCAAAAAGGGGGAGATTGTTGGCCCAAAGGCCTATCACCCTAGTTTGATGATGATCAACTCATGAAGTTATGATTACTAATAATCTTGTGTTTAATTAGTGACAGATTCATTATCAAGATCTTAGTAGGTGCATAGCTCAACAAATGATAAAATGTCAAGATTTGGAGCTAGCACGGTGTGATCCAAGGAGCTTTTGGATCAAGCTTGGACCAAGTCAAGAAGATGAGAAGACTTCAAGGGAAGACTTCAAGATCAAGACTTGTGTCTAGGTATAAGATTTTATTTTTGTTTTAGAGTAAAATGTAAAGGATAGATAGTTGGTGGATTGCTCAAGTTTATATCACACACACACACTCTTGATTTACTTGTTTTTTCATAAAAGAATTTTCAGATTTAGAAAAGACTTTCATTTTGGAAAAACATAGTTTTGGTTTTTGGTATTCAAAGTTATATGTTTCAATCAAAACCTTATTTAGAGCTTAATGTCAAAAACATAGATATTTCATCTTGATTGTGTAGTGGATCATATCCATACACACTATGCTTTAAAAGTATATCTTGTTTTTGTATTTGATGAAGATTTGAAAAAACATGTTTGAAAAATATTATTCTGGAAAAACAGTTTTTATCATGAGCCAAATATTTTCAAGTTACAAAAATAGTCCAATCTTTTATAACATGCCTTGATTTTGTGCAAGCATGTTTGTATATCAAAGTATATTGGTAAAACTATTTTTGTAGATTTTTAAGTATTTTATGGGATTTTATTTGAGCCAAAAAGACTAACTTTTTAATCCCAGAAAACTGTTTCAGGCTTCAGATAAGTCGACTTGCCAACTCTTATAGTCGACTAATCCTGAAGTCGGTCGACCGGCCTGGTCGACCGACGTGCACAAACGTGCACGCCTTTGTGCACTGGAGGACGGCCAACCGTGCGGGTCGACCGCTCCAGAGAGCAGAGCTCTCTGGAAATCGCGGCCGACCGCACGGGTCGACCGACAGAGAGTTCAACTCTCCTCCAGTTGCTCGGTCGACCCGGACGGTCGACCGGAGGCTCCAACGGTCGGATTTTTGACCGTTGGCGGTCGACCAGCCCGGTCGACCGGCAGCTCTGACAGACCCCAACGGCTATATTTTTCTGGCCTATAAATTTGGGGGTTTGGTCATTGTTTTGAGCCAAGATTTTGGAGACCCTTACAGCCAGTTTTTCCTATTCTTTCAGAAGAGTTTTTCTCCACAAAATAGAGAGCTAATACTTCCAATCTAAAGGGAGTTTTATTTAGAGTGTGTTAAAAGAGATTTCTTGAGTTTTCACCATAGCTTTCAATCCTTGTTTTTCTCACACCACACTTGAGCTATCCATTGATTATTCATCCTATAGGTGTGTTGTAGTAAGATTGTTTTTAGGTGATCAAAGTGTTGTGATCACCAAAGACTTCATTTGTTCTTTGAGGAGACGGGCAAGTGTGCACGTGGTGGTTTGGAGTTTGGTTGTGAACTCTTTGGTTCGAGGTGCGGCCTCGGCAAGCTTGTGGGACTTGCGTGTGTACGGGACTAGGGAGTACGAGGGCTTGTAGGTGTTGCGGCACCGAAGAGAGATCCATTGGGATCTTGCATAGTGGAAATCCTTCGTGTGTCGAAGGCGGGGATGTAGAGCAAGTGTGCTCGAACCTCGAAACATACCCTTATGTTTGCGATTGCTCACTCTCTCTCTCTTTGTCTCTTTTATATCTTGCATTCAATTATTGTCTATCTTTATATGCTTGATATATTCATTTGTGCTTAATTGATATACTTGCGTGGGATTGTTGCTAACACTTGTATTCAACCAAGAGAGCCAACGCGGCACCTCAACCCATTCAAGGGGAATCTAGAGGAGTTTGTCCAGAGCCCTTCACGGGGAATTCGGCAACACTCTTGTGTTATACGTGGTGTTTAGTGTAAAAGATTTAATTAGGTCATAATTAGTTTTAGCTTCCGCATTATTTGGCATTAAGTGACCATTAGATTAGCCATCACCTATTCACCCCCTCTAGGTGAAATTACAGAATTTTCACAAAGGATTACAACCACTAGAGAGTACCCAACTCCTCAATCACACTCCTCTAATCCAGAGGTAGTGGAGCCACAAATACAATAATCACTTAGTGATCAAAAGACCACAAACTCTCTTTTGAAAAACTTTTCTTTACAAAACCCTAGAGAATAATATATAAGATTGAAGCTCAAGATTTTGTGAGTGATATAAAAATAGAAGAGAGATTTTAAGAACCAAAAACTTTTAGAAAATTTTTGAAAATAATAGCCCAAAACTTAAACAAAAACTCTTTCTCAAGAAAACTCAAAACTTTTGATTTTTGAATTTGTTGTTGTGAAAACCTCTACCCTAATGACCCCTTTATATAGGATTTAGGAAGAGTAAACATAGAAAACTTTTACCTGAATAAAAGAGGAAGAAATTGACCCTCTAATCAGCTAACCACATTTTTTTAAAAATTTAAACACGTTTTAAAAACATGTTAAAAATCAGCCTCCAGAAAATTAGCCATTACTGCCAATCTGGCAGATTAGTCAACTTTGAGCAATTTTTCAGGCTGCAAAAGTCTAAACTCAGAATTAGGTATATAGGAATAATTTGTAGATTTTTAAGTCTTCTTTTTAATGCAACTAAAATCAACTCATTATCATTTTGTATTAGAAAGTTATCAATAAAACACTGACAGGTGTCAAATCAAAAACTGTAAGCTATTTTCAGAACAAGAACAGAGTTCAACCAAATATTTGACATCTTTAAAATTTGAATCTAAGAATGATTATTGAATAAGAAATTTAGATCTGAAAGTTATCTTTGAAATAAAAGTTAAATCATGTTATTTGAATATAAGAATAAAAAGTTATGATAACAAATATAAAAGGGTGTTAAGCAGATCAGTAGAACTAAAACTGGTTCAAATATAAAACCCGATATATGTACTTGAAATTCAAAACCGGTTAAACCAAAAACCAAACATATTAAATTTCTGTGTGTGTATTTGAGCTTCAAACGTATATACTATTCTTTAACAAAATAAACTATATGAGTCTACAAGCAGGAGTCTCTGATAGTTGATGTTGAGTAACATTTGATCTAGACCCTAATAACCCATGCTTGAGAACTCTTGAGCCATCAATACCTGTATCAACTTGAAATTAATTCTTTAATTTCTATTAGTACCAAATAGCTTTTATATGATTTGTTATCATCAAAACACATAACCCGGGGATTGTAACCTTTGGGCCAACAATCTCCCCCTTTTTGATGATGACAAAACATATAAGCTGTAAAATAAAATATAGGAGGGAGGTAAAAGCTCCCCCTCAAATGATACTCTATTTTATCAAGTATAAAATATGAAAACATATACATATATGAACATGTACAAAACATGAAACCTACATATATGAGATAAACATGTACAAAACATGAACATGTACAAAACATGAAAACATATACATATATGAACATGTATAAAACATGAAACCTACATATATGAGATAAACATGTACAAAACATGAACATGTACAAAACATGAAATCAAAATATGAAACCACCAATACTTCTTCCCCCTTTTGTCATACATCAAAAAGGGTTAGGAAACAACCAATAAACAATATATGCATAAACAAGATATAAACATGCATATATGATCCCTTTTTTTTTACACCAATTTAAAATTTTTGATAAACATATTGATACCAATTGAAAAATATTGATACCAATTAAAGGTAAAAATCAAATTTTTAGATAAACACTAAAATCATTTTGCAATAAGGATACTAAATAGAGAACAATACCAATTTAAGATCATTGATACTAATATTGAAAATGTTAGCATATATCAACCAAAGTATTTTACGTCATAAATGGTGGGAGTAAGATACCAATTTAAAATAAAAACTGATACAAATTGAAAATACAAACAATACCAATTTTACATAAAACTAATTTAAAAACAAGAATTTTCTCCCCCTTCATGAAATACTAAAAGAAACAATGCATAAGTTTGTAATAGATACTAATTAAAAATAATTGACATGATGAACTAAAATCAAGCTTAGTAAACATAATTTGTGCTTTTTCAAAAAAATTTGTAAAGACATGTGAAACAAGCACAATCAAATCATATATATGTATGTATGGATATACCAATTGAAATATGAGGCATATATAGAAAATACATATGAGTATACAAATATATGAAATATCAATTTTGATATTAATAGAAATATAATGAGGATCAAGTGTATAACTCAAACCTACCACCCTTATCATGCACAAGTTTAAAAGATATTCAAGAAGGGTATGCAAGGAATGGTCTGTAATCACCTAGAGGGAGGGTGAATAGGTGATGAGCTAATCTAAAGGTCAATAATGCGGAATTAAAACTTATTTAATGCAAACTAAAACTTCTTAAACTAAACACCACGTATAACACAAGAGTGTAGCCGGATTCCCCGTGAAGGGCTCTAGACTAACTCCTCAAGATTCCTCTAAATAAGAGTTGAGGTGCCGCGTTGGCTCTCTTGGTTGAATACAAGTGTTAGCAAACAATCCCCAATCATATAATAATAAGCACACAATATATCAAGCATATAAAGATAAAGACAATATTAGCATGCAAGATATAAAGACAAGTAAGAGATAGAGAGAGCAATCGCAAACACGGGATATTTGTTTCGAGGTTCGAGCACACTTACTCTACGTCCCCGCCTTCAACACTATGAAGGATTTCCACTAAAATCGATCCCACCGGATCACTTGGTGTCGCAACACCTACAAGGCGAGTTCACACTTGAACTCCTTGGACTCTCTAGTCCCTTTAGTCGTTCCCACAAGAACACACCGCAAGCCTACTAACTCGCCGAGGCCGCACCTTAAACAAAGAGTTCACACAAGAACTCGAAAACACCGCGAACCCGCAAGTCCGCCTCCTCAAAGTACAAGAAAAGAACTCTTGGTGATCTAAATACTTTGATCACCAATAAACACTCTCACAATAACACTCCTATAGGATGAATATGTCAATGGATAGCACAAGTGTTGTGTGAGAAAACTAGGATTGAAATGGTGGAGGAAAACACAAGAAAATCACTTTTGAAAAACTCTTGATAAACTCTCCTTTTGAATGGAAGTATTAGGCTCTAATACAAGTGGAGAAAACCTCTTGAAAGAGTAAGAGAAACTGGTGCAAAAATTCACTTCAAATCTTAGCTAAAACAGCCCCCAAAAGCCCCCTTTAAATAGGCTCCAAAAACTAGCCGTTGGGAGACAGGATGACCTGTCGGTCGACCGCCCGGTCGACCGGCCAACGGTCAGAATTCTGACCGTTGTGCCAGCGGTCGACCGGCCGATCGACCGTGGCAAGGATACAGAGAGCTGAGCTCTCTGCCGGTCGACCGCCCGGTCGACCGGGGCCGTTTCCAGAGAGCAGACACTCTCTGGCGGTCGACCGGCCCATCCTGTGCACGTCGGTCGACCGGCTCCTGGTCCGGTCGACCGGTCGGTCGACTGCCAGAGCCTGGCAGGCTATTTATAGGATTTAAAACTTGAGTTTTTTATTTAAAATAAAATCGCATAAATTCACGAAAAATCTACAAAAATAGTTTCAGTATTATACTTTGATATACAAACATGTTTGAGCAAAATCAAAATATGTTACAAACATTTTGAACTATTTTTGTAACTTAGAAATTTTGGCTAAAAACAAAAAACAGTATTTTCTAGAAACCAAACTTCTAAAGGAAAATACGATTTTTCTATAAACTTGTATAAATACAAAAACAAGATATTTTAAACACTTTTAAAGCATAGAGTGTATGGATATGATCCACTACACATACATGATGAAATATCTATGTTTTTGACATTAAGCTCTAAAACGGTTTTGGTTAAAAACACATGTATATAATAAACTCCAAAAACCAAACCAGTATTTTCAAAATGAAAACTCTTTTGTATTTTTTCAAAATAAAAACTCTTTTATGAAAACTCATCTAAATCAAGAGTGTGTGTATGGTATACTTGAGCAATCCACCAACTATTCTATCCTTTACATTTTAACTAAAAATAAAATCTTAACTAAAACAAACCTAGATAGTCTTCACTTGAAGTCTTCACATCTTCTTGACTTGGTCCAAACTTGATCCAAAGAGTTAGACTCCTCTTGAGTACTTGATGTGGTCTTGATGCATAGGCTCTTGAATCAAACCGTGCTAGCTCCAAAACTTGACTTTAAATCCTTTGTTGAAGCTACACACCTACTAAGATCTTGATCACAAATCTGAGACTAAATAAACACAAGATCATTAGTACTATAACTACATGAGTTGATCATCATCAAAACTAGAGTGATGGGCCTTTGGGCCAACAATCTCCCCCTATTTGATGATGACAAAACTCATGGAGTTATATATGCATGGATTAAAGTAAAGCTTCTAAGAAGCTCCCCCTTAACTCATGCATCACAATAAACAGATAGATATGACAATTAAGCACAGGAAACATGTATGCAAACATAAGGAGATAAACATGCCAATCAAGCATATAACTCATCAAATTCTTTTCTCCTTTTTGCAAAACAAAGTAATATGCATAAACAAAAATTCTTCTCCCCTTTATGTATAAAGCAAGGAAAAACATGCATATATACTCAAATACTTCTCCCCTTTTTGTCAATTATCAACAAAGGGGTTAAAGTAAACACAAAATAATGTTTTTCCTTTTTGTTAGAAACAAAAATCAACAAAGGGTGAACTCAAATCAATCAATAAAAGATATATGCGATATACATTCATGAAGAGGAAGACGCTAAGTTAACTTCCCTACATATACGCATTACGTGAAGAAGGGATGATAAGCCCTAACTCACATAACACATAATATGCAATGCATAAGAGGAGATGTGAAGCTCCCCCTACACACGTGTACCGCATAAAGAAGAGTTGTCAAGCTCTTCAATATAAGATACACTCAACATGAATCTATATGTAGGAGAGATGTTAAGCTTCCCTTGCATATAGGCAATATAAATCAAAACATTTTAATATTTCTTATTAAAACAATATTTTGAATTTTCTTAATAAAACAAATTTTGAGATATTTTAGTAAATCAAATTTTAAGATACCAATTGTAAATAAACATTACAATTTTGAATTTTAATTGTAATTGAAACATTTATTAATTGAAATAATAATGAAATTTTGATACGAATTGTGATCTTGATACCAATGAAAGAAAGTATTTTATATTTTGATACCAATATAAATTTTCATGGATACCAATTGAAATAAATAGATCAATAGATACCAATTGAAACATATTGTACATTTTGATATCAATAAAAATACTAATTGTAAAAAAAATACTAATTGAAGATAATGCATAAGCTTATATAAAAAATACCAATTGAGAAATCAATTGAAAATTAAGATTTGAATTAATTTTAGCATAAACGTACTTTGTGCTTTTAACATATAAATATCTTGAAAATCAAGCACAAACAAATCATATATATGTATGGAAAGAGAATACTAATAGAAATTGATATTATTTGAAATGAAGCATACATATATAGAAATCAAAATATGAGTATATACAAATAAATATCAATTGAGATACCAATTGAAAATAACAATGTAAATCAAGTATATAACTCATAATTATCACCCTTTTTATGCACAAGATAAAAGATTTTCAATAAGGCTTACTCGCCCATCCGTCCTCCCTTAAAAGGGGTTGGTAGGGGTTTTCAAAAATAGGTGTTTGAAAATATTTTAGTATAGTGAAAATACTACCAAATGAAGAATACATAACTAGTTAAAATAATTTTTGAAAAACTAGTTAAAGATCCTTCAAAAACATGAAACCAAATCATATGTATATCATGAAGCATACTAAATACATAAAGTTTGACACTCAAAATCTATAAGGCTCATAAAGACTCATGAAAACATAGTCATGAGAAAACAAATTAAATATGAGTGTACAAACAACATGTGAATAGCATATTCATGAAAATAATCAATAAAGCTCAAAATAAACATGAATATTATTTTATCAAAAAAATCATGAAAATTCATTTTTCATTTAAACATAACTTCTAGGTATATGTATGTTCTTATCCAAAACTAATAATATGCATACATATCCCAAACATAAAAAGAGTCCATAATATAATTGCATGAAGGCAAATGACTCAGGGGGCATACATGTATATTTATTAGTTTTGACTAAAAATACCATATACATGAAGTAAAACATAAAAATAGGCAAAACAAGTGTAAATGAGAAAATCATCAAAACTAGGCTATACATGTGCATATAGTGAGTACAAATGAACAATGAAGTGCAAACGTATATGAATCAAATTGTTACTCACTACTTGTACACGTATATATCCAAGTTTTAATAAAAACTACATTTAAACTAGTATTTACCACATGAAGCACAAAACAAATAAAACATGAACATGCTAAAAATATCATATATGAACAAGCATGTAAATAAATTAGAAGTTTAGAGATAGTTACCAAACCAAAGAACTATGCTCTAATTCTCCAAAACATGGTGGTTGTCCCACCAAACCTCCTTGATAGCGGTGCATCAAATGTGTGTCCATCAAGTCCATGTGCATCCACCATCAAGGCACCAACTCTCTCACGTTTTGTGAGAGCCCGCACCTACATCAAATACACAAGGTGGAGATTTTGGTACCCTTTTCTTTTGGGTCCACGGGGGTTAGCATCTAATGGAACCCAAACATTTTTCTTAGCAAAATTAATATGATGTATCTTATCAAAACAAAACTTTGCTAAATGGCCTTTGCGGCCACAATGTGTACACTTGTACATTCTAGGTTGCATATGTGTATGAGTGTGATCGTGGCGTGCAAAATGTGCATATGCATGATGAGGGTGATGTACATGAACATGGGGAACTTGTTTCTTTTGAAACAAGGATTCCAATCTTTTATGATTAAATGCACAATTACTCAAAGTTGAGCTCAAACAATCAATTTTATTTTTCAAAAATTTAACTTCATTTTTATCAATGGTTGTGGCATGAAGAGCATGATCAACAATCTTTTTCTTTTTAGAAACATTACTTTTTCTTTTTCAACAATTTTTCTTTTTAAAGAGTTATTTTCAATCAAATCAACTTCTTTTTGTTTGTCCACCAAAACAATTTTATTTTCAAAGTAGTATTTCCTTCACAAAGATCATTCAATTTAGAAAGCAAGGAAATATTTTCATTTTTCAAATTTTCATTTTCTTTTGAAAAACATTCCAATTTTTCTTGTAAAGAATCTTTTTCATTTAACATGGCATCAAATTTGTTTTTCATTTCTTATTATCCTTTTTAAGTAATTCAAATTTTTCTAAGAGTTGTTGACAAAATGATGCTAGTTCATTATAAGGCATATCAACATCCTCATCTACCTCGGATTCGGTATTTATCTTAAGGGGGTTATCCCCTTGGACCATGTAGCACACGTTGGAAGCCTCACTTCCAACATCCGAGTCGCTCCCGCATAGTATTGTTCTTTTTCGCCAAGGAAGAGTATGGTATTCCAAACTACAAAAGCCAAATCAAGATTAGCAACCCTAGATAAGTAATCATCATTTAGGGTAGATCTTAAAGCATGTAGGGCTTTTGCATTAGCCTCAATATTTTTGTCATTTGAACAATAAGAATTTTTAATAGTGGCAAAATAAACATGAATGCCTAAGCCTTTGAGGTACAAGGACATCTTAACCTTCCAAGTTTGGATGTTAAGAATGTCAAAGGTGGGAGGTGACATGAAATCCATGGTGTCTGTACAAATATTGTGATTAGTTATAAATGAGGATCTTTAACTCTATGTTGTAAGACCCAAATCAAGAGCACTTGACTCTAATACCAATTGTAATCACCTAGAGGGGGGTGAATAGGTGATGAGCTAATCTAAAGGTCAATAATGCGGAATTAAAAACTTATTTAATGCAAACTAAAACTTCTTAAACTAAACACCACGTATAACACAAGAGTGTAGCCGGATTCCCCGTGAAGGGCTGGACTAACTCCTCAAGATTCCTCTAAATAAGAGTTGAGGTGCCGCATTGGCTCTCTTGATTGAATACAAGTGTTAGCAAATAATCCCCAATCATATAACAATAAGCACACAATACATCAAGCATATAAAGATAAGATAATATTAGCATGCAAGATATAAAGACAAGTAAGAGATAGAGAGAGAGCAATCGCAAATACGGGATATTTGTTTTGAGGTTCGGGCACACTTGCTCTACGTCCCCGCCTTCAACACTATGAAGGATTTCCATTAAAATCGATCCCACGGATCACTTGGTGCCACAAACACCTACAAGGCGAGTTCACACTTGAACTCCTTGGACTCTCTAGTCCCTTTACTCGTCCCACAAGAACACACCGCAAGCCCACTAGCTCGCCGAGGCCGCACCTCAAACAAAGAGTTCACACACGAACTCGAAAACACCGCGAACCCGCAAGTCCGCCTCCTCAAAGTACAAGAAAAGAACTCTTGGTGATCTAAACACTTTGATCACCAATAAACACTCTCACAATAACACTCCTATAGGATGAATATGTCAATGGATAGCACAAGTGTTGTGTGAGAAAACTAGGATTGAAATGGTGGAGGAAAACACAAGAAAATTACTTTTGAAAAACTCTTGATAAACTCTCCTTTTGAATGAAAGTATTAGGCTCTAATACAAGTGGGAGAAAACCTCTTGAAAAGAGTAAGAAAAACTGGTGCAAAAATCCACTTCAAATCTTAGCTAAAACAGCCCCCAAAAGCCCCCTTTAAATAGGCTCCAAAAACTAGCCGTTGGGAGCCAGGATGACCTGTCGGTCGACCGCCCGGTCGACCGGCCAACGGTCAAAATTCTGACCGTTGTGCCAGCGGTCGACCGGTCGGTCGACCGTGGCAAGGATATAGAGAGCTGAGCTCTCTGCCGGTCGACCGCCCGGTCGACCGAGGCCGTTCCAGAGAGCAGACACTCTCTGGCGGTAGACCGTGCGGTTAACCGGCCCATCCTGTGCACGTCTGTGCACGTCGGTCGACCGTTCCGGTCGACCGGCTCCTGGTCCGGTCGACCGGTCGGTCGACCGCCAGAGCCTGGCAGGCCATTTATAGGATTTAAAACTTGAGTTTTTTATTCAAAATAAAATCCCATAAATTCACGAAAAGTCTACAAAAATAGTTTCAGTATTATACTTTGATATACAAATATGTTTGAGCAAAATCAAAACATGTTACAAACATTTTGAACTATTTTTGTAACTTAAAAATTTTGGCTAAAAACAAAAAACGGTATTTTCTAGAAACCAAACTTCTAAAGGAAAATACGGTTTTTCTATAAACTTGTATAAATACAAAAATAAGATTTTTAAACACTTTAAAGCATAGAGTGTATGGATATGATCCACTACACATACATGATGAAATATCTATGTTTTTGACATTAAGCTCTAAAACGGTTTTGGTTAAAAACACATGTATATAATAAACTCCAAAAATCAAATCGGTATTTTTCAAAATGAAAACTATTTTGTATTTTTCCAAAATAAAAACTCTTTTATGAAAACTCATCTAAATCAAGAGTGGTGTGTATGGTATACTTGAGCAATCCACCAACTATTCTATCCTTTATATTTTAACTAAAAATAAAATCTTAACTAAAACAAACCTAGATACAAGTCTTGATCTTGAAGGTCTTCACTTGAAGTCTTCACATCTTCTTGACTTGGTCCAAACTTGATCCAAAGAGCTAGACTCCTCTTGAGTACTTGATGTGGTCTTGATGCATAGGCTCTTGAATCAAACCGTGCTAGCTCCAAAACTTGACTTTAAATCCTTTGTTGAAGCTACACACCTACTAAGATCTTGATCACAAATCTGAGACTAAAAAACACAAGATCATTAGTACTATAACTATATGAGTTGATCATCATCAAAACTAGAGTGATGGGCCTTTGGGCCAACATGGTCGCCCATCCAACCGCCCTTAGAAGGTAGGGGTTTTTAAAAATCATGATTTGAAAGTAAATAGGTATAGTTTGAAAACTCTACCATTTGAAGAATAGAAACTAGTTTTAAAGATATTTTTTAAAAACCAGTAAGAAATCCTTTAAAATATGAAACCAAATCATATATACCATGAGACATGAAAATCACATAATAATTGACACTCAAAGTTTATAAAGCACATATATGCTCAAGAAATAAAAATCATGAGTAAATAAGAATAATGTGAGTGTAAGAATCATGTAATCACAAAATCATGAGAATAGGCAATAAAGCTCAATATGAAATTTCTTTATAAACATGAAAAACATGAATCTTTAATTTTTACCAAAATAATTCCAACTTCAAGGCATATGTATGTTTTGTCTAAATTTAAAGGTATACATACACATCCGTAAATATAAATGAGTCCATAATAAAGATTTGCATGAAAAGCAAATGACTCAAGAGTATACATGTATATCAAAAGTTTTAAACAAAATTAACATTTACATGAAAAACATGTAAAAAATGGGGAATACAAGTTAAAATGCACTAATCATCAAAACTAGGCTATACTAGTACATCTAATGGGTACAAATGAGCATTTAAATACAAACATATAAGAATCAATTATGGCTCATTAGTTGTACAAGTATATACACAAGTTTTAATGAAGGTTACATTTAAACATTTAATCAAAACATGAATCATAAAACAAAATATAAATCAATATGATCATTAGGCTAAATGTACAAATCTTAGAGCAAGGATATACACAATAGTTAAAATAAAGTGAGAACATAAAATATGGATCCATATGAACATGGGTGTATCTCAATTACTATACGTGTATGTCACAAGTCTAATAAACATGGCATTTAACATAATAATTATTAAAATATGACATGCTAAAAATTACTTATATGAAAGCATGTAAACTAAATGAGGAGTTAGAGATCATTACTAAAATCAAGAGGGCATATCTCTATATCTCCAAACCATGGTGATCCTCCCACCAAACTCCCCTTAAAAGTGATGCATCCAAAAGTGTCACCGTTTAGCTCGGAACGCATTCACCTCAAGACACCAACAACTCTCACGTCATGTGAGAGCCCACACCCACATCAAATAGACTAGGAGTAGACTTTGGTACCATATTTTCTTGGGTCCTAATACGTTAGTGTTTCGAACTCAAACATGATTATTCATACTATTTATATGATCATAATAAAATTTGGCTAAATGACCATTCCGGCCACAATAAGTACATTTATAAATTCTTTCATATTTAAAAGCATAATGAGCATGTAGTTTATGAACATGTGATTTGTGAGCATGGGGTGTTTTAGCATGATTGACATGTGATGTGTTGGCATGATGAACATATGGAGTTTTAGTATGAGATGATTTATCATGTTTAACATGTGAAGTGGCATGTGTTTCTTTGAAAACATTTCTTCTAATTTAGTATTATTAAATGCACATTCTTTTAAAATATTTTCCAAATCAATTATTCTAGTTTTTAACATAGAAATCTCATTTTCATCAATTTTATGGTATTTAGCTTTGCATGCAACTCTATAGGCATCAAAATCTCTTTGTGTTGAAATAATAGTGGAAGATAATTCATCCTTTTTTTGAACAAATAGCGATTAATTTTTAAGCATCTCATTTTCCTTTTTCAATCTTAAACAATCTTCCTTCTTAGAATCAAAACTTTCTGAAAGTTCAATGAAAGCTTGTAATAACACTTCTTTGCTTATCTCAATATCATCAAAGATGGTTTGAGAGTTACCTTAGGTATGTTTGCCATGAAACATATGTTAGCCGTGTCAACTTCATCTTCGGATTCACTTTCCGAATTCCAAGTGGCTTTGAACGCCTTCTTTACAAATGGCTTCTTTGGCTTCATGGAGGAAGATATCTTTGTTCTTGAAATCTGGACAATCGGTCATGATGTGTCCAGGTTTCCGACTGTTGTAGCATGTGATCTTCTTCTCCTTCTTCCCTTCCCATCGCCTTCTATGGTTGAGCTTATTCTTGTGGTACATTTTTTTTACATTTCTCACAAGAAGAGATAGCTCTTCATCATCTTCTTCATCTTCTTCATCATCGTAGATGGTGGAGGTAGACTTGAAAGCAATAGACTTTTTCTTTTGAGGCGCCGGTTCTTCTCTAGCCATTTTCTCCATCTCATGAGTCTTAAGGTTACCAATAAGACTGATGAGCTCCATCTCGTCTTTGTCGTTCAATTCCTTCAAGGTGGTAGCTTTAATTTCCCACGATGAAGGGAGTGCACGAATCACCTTACACACCTTTTGGTCATTGTTGATTTCATCACCTAGAGAAGTAAGAGCATTTGTGATTTTAGTAAACTTAGTAATCATATCATCAATAGATTCATTTTCTTGCATTTTAAAGCATTCATATTGGGAACGCAAGAGATCAATATTAGCTCTCTTGACTTGTGATGTTCCCGCATGAGTGACCAATAATTTGTTGCCAAATCTCATAGGCGGACTTGCAATGGATAACCCGTGTTAAGTCATCCTCATTTAATTCTAAAAGTAAGGCATTTTGAGCCTTCCAATTAGCATCAACTTCCTTGGAGGTAAGATCGGACCAAGTGTCTCCTCACCTACGGGTTCACTAAAAGGTTTGGTCAAAGACTTAGCAACTCGGCTACCTAGAGATTGCAAAAAAATGTTCATCCTAACTTTTCATATGGGAAAGTTGAGTCCATCAAATTTGAGAGGGTCTTAATGTTATCGGCCATCTTTACTAGTATATAAATGAAGATATGAAAATAGTGATTAGCAATTTATAGGATCTCTCTAAGGATGTGAAGCCAAAAACTAGAGTCCTAACTCTGATACCAATTGAAATCACCTAGGGGGTGAATAGGTGAATATGCTAATCAATGCACAAATTTAAAAATGAGATAATGTAACGATCACTCAAAGTAAGATTAGAAGCCGAATACCGCGTGAAGGGCTCTGAAACTCCTTCCTCGTGATTCCTCTAAATAAGAGTTTGAGGTGCGCAATGCAATCTTGTTGTGAGAGTATAGATCGACAATATAAGAATGAATGAATAAAAAGTAAACAACACAAGTAAACCAATCGCAAACATAGAGATTTGTTTCGATGTTCGAGCACCCAGCTCTACGTCCCCGCCTTCACCCAGAAGGATTTTCGATCCACTAGAATTTTCACAAAGGACTACAACCACTAGGGAGTACCCAACTCCTCAATCACACTCCTCTAGTCTAGAGGTAGTAGAGCCACAAATATAATATCACTTGGTGATCAAAAGACCACAAACTCTCTTTTGAAAAACTTTTCAAAACAAGAACAAAATGATTATTGAATAAGAAATTTAGATCTGAAAGTTATCTTTGAAAAACAAGTTAAATCATGTTATTTGAATATAAGAATAAAAAGTTTTGATAACAAATATAAAAGGGTGTTAAGCAGATCAGTAGAACTAAAACTGGTTCAAATCTAAAACCCGATATATGTACTTGAAATCCAAAATCGGTTAAACCAAAAACCAAACGTATTGAATTTGTGTGTGTGTATTTGAGCTTCAAACATATATACTATTCTTTAACAAAACAAACTATATGAGTCTACAAGCAGGAGTCTCTGATAGTTGATGTTGAGTAACATTTGAGCTAGACCCTAATATCCCATGCTTGAGAACTCTTGAGTCATCAATACCTGTATCAACCTGAAATTCATTCTTTAACTTCTATTAGTACCAAATAGCTTTTATATGATTTGTTATCATCAAAACACATAACCCGGGGATTGTAACCTTTGGGCCAACAATAATCACTGTTTAGTCCCTATAATTTTTGAAAACTTTCCAGACCTGAAATATTACTAATTACCCCTGTAACTTCTAAAAATCATTTCAGCACTAAAATATCAACGTTTAGCTCCCACAAGTTTTCTAAAAAAGAAAAATAATTCGATCTAGCATGCTAAAATAGTTTAGCTTTCATAAAATAGTCTAAGAATTTATAATAATTTATGTTTCTCCCTGTTGAACCCTTTAATGAAATTTTAACAAACTTTAACGAAATTTAACTTAAAATCAAAATCTTAACCCTAATGGATGTCAAGTTTTTAAGTTTAAATTCGAAATTTGATAATGGACGAATTGAGACATGTT
>JAVJIF010001277.1:0-66802 GCA_038442645.1 Agave tequilana
TCAAATTCTGGGTGCATGAATCTACATGGAAAATTTCAAAGGGCTTTGACATTTTGACTGATTTTGTGAATTCCAAGAGTTTTATGCATGCATGGAAGAGGAAAGATAACAAGGAGGATCTAGAGGGTTCACTTAAGCCTATAAATACGAAGAGACAAGCAATTGGTAAGCAATATGGCTATTCTTGATTCTAGGTTAGAAGTGTGTTCCACTTGTTTTTCTCTTGAGAGATAGTATTTGAGTGGAGGAGAGTTTATCTTGCTCGCTTGAGGAGAACTCTAAACATTGAGTTTGTTTGAAGGGGTGTGTGTGTGAGCTGCGTATGATAAAAGTTGGCATAATCAGGTGTGTCATGTGCCTTGTAACTTTTTGTTGATTCCGACATATTGAAGCCCCCACCCAAGCTCCAAGCTCAACTTGTGGTTTTTCCCATTTAGTTTTCTCACGTAAATTCTTGTATTCATATGTGTTGTTGATTACATTATTTTGGTTCATTAATTATTTTGTCTGCTTTTAGTGCCGTCAAGAACAAGATCCTGACGGTGGCGTTTTGACCGTGAACGCCAACACTTGATTCATCCTTCATTCATTAATTGAAAACCTCTGTATATTGCATCTGCTAAAATTTTCAAGAGGAAAGTGATAATAGCAGCTGTAGGATAATGTAAAGATAACATCGTTAATTTTTAGTCTAGGACAATATAAACAAGAATTTTATTTATTAATAGGCATAAGAACAGTGATGGATTACAGCAGAAATATGCAAGGAAACATGCATAGAATCAGTACAGGTGAGAGCAAATGGTGGATTTAGGAGAATCTGACTGCAATGGGGCTTGCCACAACATGTTTGGCCGAAATCCATTCGAGCTTTCCCCTTGTGACCAACCCTTTCCCTGGAGATTTCTTCAGAGTAAGTGTGACATTGAAGCTCTTGTCTTGTTGGACTCTGGAAAACCTAAGTTGGTATGTAGAAAGGTACACGGTGACACCGGGTGGCTCCGGATCACCGCGCGGTAAACTTCTGTAGCTTCGCCGACGTTGGTCACGGTTCGTTCAACAGTCTGTACTCGCGATTTAGAACTGAGAGAGACCCGATGGAAGGATAGTTGAGCTGTGCCGGGCTGGTCACCTTGCGCTTGGAACATGTAACCTGTTGGCCGACTGTCCAATAGACTTCAGTATCGTTGTAGCCTAGGCCACAGAGGTACGAGATGTAGTCATCATGGGTGAGATCGTAAATGAGGCCGGGATCCAGTGCTCCTCCTGGATTCACTTGGCCTGCGCCAGTGGCGCAGATGTTGGCAGTCGTGTTGGTGGCCTCGTCCATGATAGCGTTGCCGTCAATGTCCAGGTCCTTGGCTGATGTTATGATGGCGGACTGGATGGCCGCAGGGGACCATTGCTGGTATTTGTACTTAAGCAGAGCAATGATTCCAGAAACATGAGGTGTGGCCATCGAGGTGCCGCTCAAGAAGTTGAAGTTCTTGGTGGCAAACGGGTTTGGGTGAGGCCCGACGCCGGATGGCCACGCTGCAAGAACGTTCACACCGGGCGCGAGGACGTCTGGCTTCAAGATGTCCCCGTTCATATCGCTGGGGCTCGAGAAGAAAAGGAAGCGACTGCCGGAGCTGGGCTGAATCCAAACTTTGTGTGATTGAACTTGATAGTTGCAGTAGGAGTGGAGTTGAAGAGAACATAATCCTGATCTTTTCTCCGTCAACAAAACTGACATGAGCTGCTGGAAGGACGTGAGCTGCAGAATCCGTGGTGTGCCCTTGTTGTGGCGAGTTCATGATAATCATTGCCGCTCCTCCTGCCGCGTACACAACTTCCCCCTTCTCGGTGTCGGTATTCCTCCACTCCAGCACGACACAGTTTACCTCTTACATCAATGTTATCCAATGAGCCGTTGATACAATACATAGCATACAGGTCACCGTATCTGCCAGGGTATTCAAGTGGAAGGAAGTCAGAATTGAAAGAGGTGGGTTGGAAGGCAGATTCTCCAAGAAGATCCATTCCATTTCCGAGCTTCACAATTGCTTGTATTCTTCTGTCAGTGGAGCTCGCTCCCACGGTCATAACCCACGGGGCGCTATGGCTCAATGAATTCGTTGTGGGGCCGTCATTGCCAGCAGCAGCACAAGGGAGATTCCCTTCTTGAACGCTGCTAACGAGCCTTTGGCAACGGCATCCAGATATAATGTTGCATTATGCGGTCCACTAATTGACATGGAGATCACATCAACACCATCTTTGATGGCTTGGTCTATGGCTGCCAGTGTATCAGAACCCCGACAGCCATCCTGGAAACATACCTTGTAGATAGCTAGGTGGGCTTTAGGTGCCATCCCAGAAGCCCTGCCCCTGGCCATTCCAAGAACATCAGCGTTGTCCACAAAATTGCCTGCTGCGGTGCTCGCCACATGAGTCCCGTGCCCGTCGTCGTCCTTTGGAGAAGGACTCGTCCCGTTGTAGAATCCTCTAGCGCCGATGACCTTGTTGTTGCAAGGGACGTAGTAACACCCGCCCTTCCACTTGGACGGCGGAGGTGGCATCTGGTTATCACTGAAAGAAGGGGGTGTACACAGCGAATCCGGTGTCTATGACGCCGATTATAACGCCTGCTCCATGCATGGTGCCATCCCATGCCCCATCAAAAGGCTGGCTCAACCCCAAGAACTCGTGTGTATAAGTTGTTTCGAGGTGATACAACTGATCAGGGTACGCATACAAGAAGCCATCCACACCTTCCATAGCCTGCACTTCCCCATGAGTCAGCCTCGCCGCGAAACCGCTGATCACATGGCGATAGGAGTACACCAGACGCGGTGCTCCTGAGTCCGGAGTGGTGTTGGGTAGAAAGGATTTGTAATAGCTCTCGAGATCTTCATCGCCGAGGAGCTCGGATTCCTCGGGGCTTGCTACATGAACAATGTAGGTTTGTGTCTGGCCAGGGTTGCCTCCTTGATCATTGATCACTGGGAGAAGCTGGCCATGGCCTGAGAAATGAGTGAGATTGAAGGACAAGATGAAGATGAGAGCTAGTAAGGGCAATGGGCTTGTTGCAGGCCATGGGAATGCATGTGGGCTTGAAGGTGTGCTTGCTGGGACTTGATATAGGGTTGGGAGATGCCACTTACGAGGTAGAATTTCTGCTTTCATGACTTAAAACAACGAGGAATTTCTTATTTGATTAAATATATAACATAATGCCATGTGGTTCTTCTATAATTCGTATCAATGATAGGAGAAAAACAATTCCCATTAATAAATAAAAATCATGGGAGGAGGATGATTGAATCCAATCAGTTGGCAAGAGTATTTGTTAGCTCAAGGAAAGAAGAATACTGTGCGTTTCAAATTCGGCATGATCTTGTGACAGAATACAATTAGTTCGTTCATTTCTACTTGATCTAATTTTTGTTCTAATAGTTGGAGATTATGCCTATGATCTATCTAGACTTAAGCTCTTAGATACAATAATTTTTTTTTTTAAAAAAAACCATCCTTGAGACACAGAATGACACTGCAAAACGCCCCAAGAGATGATTTCAATGACTATATGATGTTTGATCCAGCAAATACATAAAAGAGACGTTCATTCTTTCAACACAAATGTTAATGGATTCCTTCAAAAGAAATTTAGGCGCCATTCCTTATTTCTATAGATTGTGTGATCCTTGATTCCAAGGATGAGAGAGAGAGAGGAGAGAGAGAGAGAGAGAGAGAGAGAGGAGAGAGGAGAGCAATACTGAGACATTTCGAACAGTGGATCTGAATGATGCAGATCAAAAGCGAAAAACTTACCTAAGGCTCGGTTCCAGCTCAAAATCAAATAGTTTTAATTTATTGAAAATTCCCAAGATTCCTGCAGAGGCTTGGAGATATTGCAGATTCAAATTCCTCCATGTCCCGGGCTCGCAGTTAAGCTTATAATGAAAAATCTAGAGATGTCACTGTAACCAGATCCAACAAGCCATGTAGCAGAGAAAGAAGATCGAAACATCTTCCTTTTTACAGAAATGTTCCATAGGATTAGAAAAGAATCCCATGGAAGAAACTACAGTGAGCTCTATTTACATTCCAGACTAGGCTTGAACCAGGATCATCACTCCACCAACTTAAACAACCAATCTAAGAAAAATTAGTCCACATCACTTCCTCTCTTTCACTCGCTTGCTTCTTGTCTTTTTGGTTACTTACATTTAGATTGTTAATATTGTGCAATTTTAGTTAATCGATTATATGAGTTAGATCATAACGAAGGAGTATACTAAACAAACTCACAAAATGGTGTAGTAAATATAATAGATTGGGGTGATAAAGAAAAATCCTTCTTATTTGATGATTTTAACAAGTATAATTAATCAATCTTGGATCTATTAAGGAATGCTATCATATTTAGTCTAGGCATACTATTGTGTTTAGGACTTCCTATCATTCTAAACATTCTATATTATGTCAACTGTTTATCTTGATATGCATGTTTCTCTCATCAATAAATTTAGTACAATTCAATTTCTCCATTGAGGTATGAGGATCTATAGATATGCAAGTTCCTTTACATTTCAGCAAAGGATGACAATTGGTTAATTTTTTTTTCTTGTTCTCATATCTTGTTTACACCTCTCTTTTATTATTATGTTGTTCCATTGACCATTTTATTTCTTATGTTTTGACTTTTGTTATTAATCGAATTCAAGAAAATATATGGTAGTTTAATTATGGGCCAAATTCTCCAAACTTCCATGAACTTACAGGGTTTTTCTGAAACATACCCTTAATTTTTTTCTTTTTGAAAGTACCACGAACTTTGTCTTTTTTTGAAATCTCCCTAAAACCTTAACAACGTAAAATGAAAGTCCTAAATACCATTCTTTTAAAAATAATTTATTGTTTTAAAATATTGTTTTGCAAAAAAACCATTAAAATAAGGGCAAGAGGTTTGTTTACAAAAAATTTCATCTTCTTCTCCAGAATAATTTTTTTAATTTTTAATTTTAAAAATATTTTCTTAATCAAAAGTTGTAAACACACAGAGAGAGAGAGAGATGTATATCAGCTGACAGCTGAGAGTTCCTCTCAGCTTGCAGTGACGTGACACATTATTAATCACACTAATATGAACGCCCGCCTATTGGAACAGCTCAAATTACTAAATCCCCTGAGGTAAAAGACAGTGGATCTGTATAGTTCTGTATAATTTATTATTGTTTTTATATTTTTGACCTTAGTCATATTGTCATAGTTATCGTTATAACTGCGACCAACAAATATGAATCAGGTCTCTTCAAGTGCAACTTCATCAAATCATGAAACAAATTTGAATACTTCTTTATTAATTTTTATATGCAGATATTATGAATTTCAAGAATGTGACTAAGCTCGTAGTGGTCAATAAAATAATTTCTCAATAGTTTTAAAAGCGATCTTTATCGCAATCTACAATTATATATAGGATGTATCATGTGAAACTCATAAGCATGTCATTTTTTGTGCTTAATTTATATACAAATAAATTAATTTTTTCAGAATTTTATGATATAATCTATAAGAATTTTACTGATTGCGAACATAGTCGCAGTTTGCTTATTCGCATGCCACGTATAAACGATCAAAATTATTTTACATGTGGCATACGAATAAGTACTGCGACTATGATCGCAGTGCTTAACGATAGCATTTTGTGGATGAGTTTTTTACTAGGTTAAATGTAAAAACGGTGAATAAGGACTGCGACTATAGTCGCAGTTTACTTATGATTCTATATATTTGTTCTTCACTGTAGATGTTGTCTCTTTTTCACGCATTAGAAGAACTTCATATTTGTGTTATACACTGCGTCCGTAGTCGCAGTTTTTTAATTTGTGCTATACAGTAAAATATACTGTTTGAGAGGATTGCGATCATGATCGCAATATCATCTGTTTATATAGTTAACTTTGGACTGCGATTATGGTCACAGTTTTAACTTGATTGAATGTACAGTGATCAAACTGTTGTTGTCAGGACAGCGACCATGGTCGCAGTTTCATGTATCAATATAGTTAATTATGGACTGCGATCATAATCGCAGTTTTATTAGCTGAGAGTAATTATTATCTGAGTACTGCGACCATGGTCGCAATTGAGATGCAAAACTAATAATTTTTTTTTATAATCACAGAGTGCGACCATAATTAACTTCTTAATAAAAGACGTACATTTTTCTATAGTAAATAATTATATTTTCTTATCATATGATAACAATATTTGCGTGCAGTATATTAAGTCCGCGACTATTGTAGCAGTATTTATAAAATCACTTAGAAGTTCTATGATTACTGCAATGCATGAAAGAAAGATACTTTACATGTATTTTAAAATATGGAAGATCATTTTTTAGATATAAGTAAATTTATTTATAATATAATATAGTCAAAAAGACTTTACAAAAAAAAACATTAAAAGCTCTTAAAAAGAAGACAAAAATAAGGTGAATATCAGAAGAGCAAAAAATCCTAGTCCTCGTCGTCATCACCATCATAAGCAGATTTGTCATTTTCATTCTCCTCGTCTTCCTATTCATTATTTCTTCTCTCATCTTCTCCCTCGTCGACTGGCTCGCTATCCTCTTTACTTTCTTCCTCTTTTTGAGGGTATTTTCGTTCATTTATAAACTCTCAGAATGGATCGTCTGTATCAAACTCTTCTTCCGATCCGTGTCGAGAAAAATCTGCAAAGGATATACTCAAAGAAAGCGCACCTTCAGCATCAGAGGACATGCTTTCATCAAGTATGTCTTTGTAAAGTGGCAGAGGAATAAGTTTCTATATGAGTGAAGATGAGTGGAAGACCGCTTTTAAGATCAAAGATGGTCTATATGAGTGGATGGTTATGCCTTTTGGTTTGACTAATGCTCCCAGCACTTTCATGCGAGTGATGACACAAGTATTAAGGCCCTTTATGGGTAAATTCTTGATCGTCTACTTTGATGATATTTTGATTTACAGTAAGACACTAGAGCATCATGTGGGTCATCTCAGGCAAGTTTGTCATGTGTTACGAAACTAGCAATTGTATGCAAATCCTAAGAAATGCGTATTCATGACTGACAGAGTCATATATTGGGATTTGTTACGTCAGCTCAAGGGGTTTCAGCTGATTCTCAAAAATTTAGGCGATTATAAAGTGGTCGAAGCCAAAAATATCAGAGAAGTAAGAAGTTTTCATGGGCTGGCGATATTTTATAGGTAATTCATAAAGGGATTTAGCACTATTATGGCCCAATTACGGATTGCCTGAAGAAAGATGAGTTCCAGTGGTCCGCTACTGCTGCCAAGACATTCAATAAAATCAAATAATGAATGACCGAAGTGCCTGTAATGAGACTTCCTGATTTCTCCAAGGTGTTCGAAGTTATGTGCGATGCATCAGGAATTGGCATAGGCGGAGTACTCAGTCAAAAAATCACTCAATTGCCTTCTTCAGTGAAAAATTGAGCGGAGCTAACCTGAATTACTCCACATACGACAAAAGATTCTATGTGGTTGTGCAATCATTACGCCATCGGCGACATTACCTCTTACCGCAAGAATTTGTTCTTTACTCAGACCACGAAGCCTTATAGTACCTTAACTCGTAGAAGAAGCTCAGTGCTAGACACGGTAGATGATTAAGTTTATGCAAGACTACACTTATACCTTAAAGCGCACCTCTAGAGTTGAGAATAAGATAGCGAATGCGCTCAGTCGACGCACCTGTGTGCTTAAACAACTGAACGCTGAGGTAGTAGGTCTCGAGCGAATCATGAAAGAGTATGTGTCATGCCTCGATTTTAGAAAGATTTTTGGTGGTTTGAAGCAAGGGGTGACATAGGAGATAGATGGTTTCCTACTCTAGGATGATTATCTAATTCGATTTTGCACGTTATGCATTCCCGTACCTCACTATGAGAATATCTTGTTTGGTAACGGCGTGTTGGGGTCTTTTGGTCACTTCAGAAGAGAAAGGACCATAGATATGCTAGAAAGTTTGTTCTACTGGCCAAGCCTAAACTGAGATGTGGCGAGGTTAATAGGGCAATGTTGTACCTGCTAATTGACCAAGCAGTGAAAACAGAACACTGGCCTGTATATGCCTCTATCCGTGCCAGATCGCCTCTAGCAAGACGTGGGTATAGATTTCGTGCTTGGACTTTCAAAGAATATCAGGAAGCATGATTTTATATTTGTGGTTGTGAACCATTTTTCAAAGATGGCCCACTTCTTACCATGCAGTAAAACTTCTGATGCTTCTAAAATCTCTCAGATCTACTTTGACGGAGTAGTTAAGCTCCATAGTTTACTCAAAACCATTGTGTCAGATAGAGATGTCAAGTTCATGAGTTATTTTTGGAAAACTATATGGCATGAGATAGGGACTAATCTAAATTTTTCACTACTTTTCATCTGCAAGCAGACGATCAAACCGAGGTGGTTAGCAGGAGCCTAGAAAATCTTTTACGATATCTAGTCGGTGAACATTTACGAAATTAGGATCTTACCTTACCCACTGCCGAATTTGCATATAATAGTTCATGTAATAGGTCAATAGGCATGAGTGCATTTGAGGTAGTGGATGGTTACAAACCTAGAAAGTCTATAGATCTTATTCTCATGACACAACATCCTAGAGTGTTCGAATCAGCATTTGCATTTGCATCGCATATACATGATTTGCATATAGAAATTAGCAAGAAAATTCAGGAAAGTAATGCTCAGTATAAATCCTATGCTGATTTGTACTGTAAGCACCTTGAATTTAATGAGGGTGATTATGTATTGATTCGGATTTATCCGGAGCGGTTCCCACCTTAAACCTGTTAAGAAATTAACTGCTCGTAGTGTTGGCCTTTTAAAATCCTTAAGAAAATTAATCCAAATGCCTATGTCATTGATTTACTTCCGAACTTGAGGATTAGTTCGACATTTAATATATCAGACTTGGTAGCTTATAAAGGTCCTCCTTTTAATCTGATAATCTGCTTGTGGATCTTGATGAGCCTACCCCCGAGCCTTTATTTGAGGGAGACACTTTCCCTCACTACCAACAACAATTGATCCATTTACAGCAAAATAATTTGATAGCATAAAAGATGATCAGATAATCTCTACTAGGGATGGTGGTTGCAGACCGTATCTAGTACATTGGAAAAGTCGTTCAGAATCTGATGATACATGGATTATCCGAGAAAACCTGCAGCGATTAGACCCAAATTTGTTAGAGTTCTATGAGAGTCATTTGGAGCCATACTCGATGGGGTAGAGTTCTTTTCATCTGGGGAGTACTGATGGGGGCATCACACCGGTTCCTCTATGTACATATCAGTGCCATCACCGTCGAATCATATTGGCACTACTTTTTTTGAGCCCTAATTGTTTATGAATCAGTTGTTATTATTGGATGATCGTATAATCCATATTTTATTCTGTTCATTTTTTTCGTTTGAGTCTAATCGGACTTCGTTTGAGTCGTTTGAGGAGTCCTGATTAGGTCTAGTTTATCGATTCTTCTTTCATATTTCTTTATTGAGTCCAATATTTAGTATCACATCGGTTATGTGGTGAAACTCTTCTTTGTAATGATCTATTTAAGAGACTCAGTTTGATAAAGATATTAAATATTTGGATATAAAACTTTTCTTATGTTTTTGATTCAGTCTATTTTTGATTGCTTCAACTGGTTGTGAAGCCTAAATCCAGATTGCAACCTCTGATCATCTCCAAAACCCTAAATTCTCTTATTTGGTATTTGATTCCACATCATTTTCTTTGAGAAAAATTTGTTGGTGGGCTCCAATATTATCCGTTTTTCACCCGTTTTCACTTAATTTGCAGTAAAAGCAAAGTGGAAAAGTCGCTGATTGTTTTGCCGATGTGAGCGCCACTTTTCTGATTTTCTCAAAATTTCAAACAAACATGATTTTGTAAAATAGAAAAAAAAACTGACAGTGGGTCTCACTAATCCTACTTTCCTTGCCTACTTTCTACCAAACAAACACGCCCTAAGACTACAACCATGGTGATTGTGTTGCCAAAGCATTGAAAGTAAGTTGTAACTACCATTTTCCTTTTTCTTCTTTCTTTCTCCTTTTCTTTTCCCCCCTTTTTTTAAGTAATAATGATCGAAGATTTAATATCTTTAATTTATGTTGTACAGACACGGACATGCACAATAGATACGACACGATACATGTCTAAATACAAGTTATTAACGGTACACATTCCAAATTAATAATGGATGCACTGATGCTGATCAATTAGGTGCCAATATAAGACACATATAAGAATAAACTGAAATCTAAACTAATGTTGGTTGGTTAATAGGATGCATCATGATCAGAAGACCATAATTTTGGGGCAAAAGGTTTTCTCAGAATAATTATAAGCATAGAAACACATAAAAGTAAATGCCATCATGGTGACATGTAGGTGTACATATCTAAATACTCATATTGAAAACAAATGGCATAAATGTGACATGAACATGTTTGACTTGTAAATGATGAAGGAAACATCAAACTCCATTTTGTTTTTCAATTGGTTCCTTGGATCATGGAAAGTGCCTTTTTTAGATATAAAAGCAAACAATGGCAAAATGAAGAAGCTTGCTAACTTTGCACAGATATAACTTAATAAATATATACTAAAGATAATTGATGAACAGCTCCTCTACATGCATAATTATCCAAGAGTTGTTCATCAAGTATCATTTTTAGGGAAAAGAAAGTCTGAACTGACACCAAGAATTATTCTTCATGCTGAGGGAAACTTGGAACAATTCTTCATGCTGCAGCTCATTGTAAGAATCAAGAATTAGTTGGAATATAGGATTTAAATAAATGAGATTATGTTGGTGATGAATCAGCTTGTGGATGTATCTGGAGATGATGAAGAAACATGCTGCCTTGATCGAATAATCTGTTGAATTATATTAATTCAAAGCTAATCTTTTGATTTGACACACATGATCTATTCGAAATAATATGGATGAGGCAGAAATTATTCTATCTGTTAACTATTGTACAATGACAAGAGTTAGCTCAAGAATTAAATTAAATTTTGGTAATTCTTAGAAAAAATTTAAAATTAGTAATAAAAATAATTATGACTTGTAGAACTTACTTCTGAAAAGCATATACACTACAGTTATTAGTTCCAGCAAAATTTTGGAATTAATTTTTGTCATCCTCTCTCTATTTCATATCCTGATTCTTGCTAATGGTTTGTCTGCCCAAACAACTAATCAGAATCTAATTCCTACTTCTTTTAATTATTCATCTCCAGAAACTCATAACTCCAATTTTCTAACTCTTGGCACCAAGCACAGCCTAAACTTTCTTCGGTTCAAATTTTCTTCACTCTGAACATAAAACTGATCAATTATTAAAACTAAAAGGAAAAGCCGAGAAATCACTGAACTTTCTTCAGTCCACTGACTTTTGCTCTAAACATAAATTTGATCAATTATTCAGTAATAAGTAATAATCAGGAAACTTCAGAAAAACAAAGGAGAGAGAAGAGAGAAGGGAAAAAAAAAAAGAAGATTGTTAAAGAGCTTTTGAGTACTCAAGGTTGCTACCATAAACTCCTTGAAATTTTGAGAGCAAAAAGAGCAGTGCAATGGCCAGAACAGGAACCTGCAGCTTTGGAATCTGCAGCTTCTTCAAACTCCTTGGAACCAGCAGAAACATTGTTGTTTATTTATTTTCATATATTTATTGTTTTTTCTATAAAATTATCCATTTTTAATTCAATATGTTAATTATTCTCAAATTAGTGAGAACACTTATTGACAAACACTACTGCGATAAAAAATTTAGAAAATTAAATTTATAAGAAAAAAATAACCTAAAAAAACAATAACCTAATGTGTTTACAAGAAAATAAAACTAAATAGAAAATTTCTTATTTTTATTTTGCTAATTAAATGTTAAAAAAAGTAGACAATTTCAAAGTACTGATGTGTTACTGTGTAATTAAATGAGCAGCATGAGTTTCTTAAGTATTTAACAATAAGCTCACCACTAATAATATTTCCATTAATAATTACAATGGGAAAAAATGTCTACAGTTTTCAATAGCTCACCTACTCTTAAGACTGAACAGAACCATAATGCGAAGAATAATGCGAGTTTACCACAGATTAACCAGTAACCATGAATATAGGATATAAATCACCAGTTAAAATGCTTGATATCAAGTAAAAGCGAGAACATCACACACTCCACACAATTCCAAATTTATGCATGAAGAATCCTAATATCAAAAAAAAATATAAATTTATCAGATGCCAAAACTGTTGGGAATATGAAGAATATATGTGAATCTTTGAATTGAATTACGGCGAGATCCGTTGATTGAATCAATTGGATAATGGTTGGAGTGTGTTCTCCTTCCATTGGGGATGAACGTGGTATATTCACATGTTCAATTTCGACTTCGAATGAATGAGATATTTAAGTCTAAAGATTGCCTAATTCAAAGCCAAAATGGGACTAAAAGTAGCTAAAGGCATTTAGTCCCACATTGACCATGGGATGGAAGTTTGAAGTGTTTAAATAGAGAAAAATGGGAACAAAGGGTGTGCCCTTTGGGTACTTGGAGTTTTCGCGCGCGATTAAAGGGAAACCATGCCCGCACATGCGCGCGCCGCCGCCTGCGGCGGCGGCTGGCCGATGCCGGTGCCGGTGCCGGGTTCCCTACCCGATCTGGCTCTTTTTGAACCGGGTCTCACGAGTATGGGTTACGCGGAGCATACCCGCTCCACCATCCGGATTGAAACGAACCGTTGCAACGGTTCAGACCGAACCGTTGCAACTGTCCGGTTGGGTTTGGACCCTTTTACCCATCACGGAGCGCTATAAATAGTGCTCCATTTTCTCAAATCATAAAAACACGAACTCACAGAGCAGAAATCAATTCTCTACGTTCTGAAGTGGGATTTTCTCTCTCTGTCTTGAAGTAACTTCCAACGGGAAATGGGAAATCTGCAACTCGGTTTCCGAAGCAACTTTCAAGAGATTCTGTAAAATTCGTTCTAAAAGAGGGCTCAGAAAATTCAACAGATTCTTTAGTAGAATTGTTGTCTGAATCTGGGACTTTCAAAGAAGAATATTCTTCCACCTTCCTCTACAGTGCCCTCCAAAGTAAAGACAAATATTCTCCCGAAATTTGTCTTAGTCCCGCTACTTCAATAATCCTGTGAAGGTACTGGTTAGCTACGGTTCGACCGTACGGTGATTTGGTAGTGCTATCCAAATACCGTGAATGAGTGTTATATCTTGGGAGACTAGCGTCTAGTGACCCATTAGCATCGGTGCGGGGGACGTAATTGTCTTAAGGAGATTTGCTTTAAGCATACCTCACTCCAAGTACTGTATAAGTGAATTAATTTTCTTTATACATGGGTTATACTGATATTCAGTATATTGAGACTGACTTATACCAGTCTAATTTGCATTTAACCAAGGAAGGTAATTGAAAGGTGATTCTTAAATTAAGGAACGTTCTATTGAACGGAAAACCTCCCACCTGATATTGGTGTTTAACCAAAGAAGGTAATTGAAAGATGATTCTTTAATTAAGGAGCGTTCTATTGAGCGGAAAATCTCCCACTTGATATTAACCGACCTGGCCAATTAGATCGGTGATATTTCAGTGATATTGATTAGTTGTTAGATTGATCCTAGAAGATTTACAATCTTAAGACAATTATCATATTGAAGTTTCTTACTTCTGTTCTTCTTGAATTTGCAGAAAATATCTGAGACTAATCAAGATAGCTCAAGTAAGGCACCAAACATGCAAATACAAGATTTGATGCCTACTCCACTTCTTAACCGGAAGCCGGAGAAGCCAGGAAAATTTGATGGCACAGAATTCAAGAGGTGACAACAGAAGATGCTCTTCTACTTGACCACTCTGCATCTGGCCAAATTCCTGCAAGAAGATCCACCAGAACCCGGAACTGATCGGGACTCAGTCCTTGCTGTCGATGCATAGACTCAAGGTGACTTCCTTTGCCGAAACTATATTTTGAATGGACTGGATGACTCTCTTTACAATGTCTACAGTCCTATCACAACGGCAAAGAAGTTATGGTTCAGTCTTGATAAGAAGTATAAGACTGAGGATGCCGGTACCAAGAAGTTCGTCGTAGGATGATTTCTGGAGTACAAGATGGTGGACAACAAGACTGTGATCAGTCAGGTGCAAGAGTTCCAACTTATCTTGCACGAGATAGAGGCCGAAGGTATGATTCTACCTGAAACTTTTCAGGTTGCTACTATCGTGGACAAACTCCCACCTGCGTGGAGAGATTTCAAGAACTACCTGAAGCACAAGCGCAAGAAGCTGAAGTTAGAAGATCTCATTGTGAGGCTTCGAATTGAGGAGGACAACCGAAAGTCTGAGAAAAGGAGCAGTAAGAACTCCTATGAAGCCAAGGCCAATGTGATTGAAGACTCAAGGGGAAAACGTCTACTTCTAAAGGCTTAAAGCGGAAGAAGACTGCCCAAGGGTACAAAGGTAAGGTCCAAGAAGGCAAGAACATGCGCTTCAAGGGAACCTGCTACATCTGCAACAAAGAAGGGTATAAGGCGAACGAATGTCGCAGCCGTCTCAAAAAGAACAAGAAGAACATCCACAGGCAACCATGACCGACCATGCGTCGCTAAGTGATAGAAGGAAGAGGTATAGTGGATAGAATTGCACAGATATTCAATAAAAGAGAGAAGGTTTAGAGTCAACCTTAGGTGCTTGATCACTCCACAATGTATTCAAAATGATTAATGTATTCCTTCCAAATCACCGAAATAGCATAGGCTATACGGGTCGATCCTCGAGGAGAGCTTGCGATGGAAGCGTTACGGTTAAGTGTTGAAGTAAGTAAACGAAAGTTCTTCTTTACTTTAAAAGAATGAAAATGAATTGGAAAAAGAAGTAAAAGAATTTGTGGATTTGTGCATGATGGAAAGAAAATAAAAAGAACTTTAAAACAAGATTTGCTTTGGAAAGAAAACTAAAAGAAGGAGAACTTTGTAAAAGACTTTAAGATGGAGAAAACCATGACTAGCTAACCTTACTAATTTGCTAACTTACTAATCTCCATTATAGTGATGCTTGCCTCATGTTGATTCATCGGCATATGTTTGTCTTGCTTGTTGGTCAAGTTACTTTCCCTTTTGATGGATGGGTGATCTTCTTGGACTTGTCTTGTAGCCTCATCGATGTCATCGGCTCTCAAGATAGAGTTTCAATGGTGGAATCGAGGAGTGCCACTCAAGGGATGCTAAGGAAGAAGATACAAAATCATTAGTCATTCAAGGCATATACAAGCTAGCATTGAAGTAAGGAAGTTGTACAACAAATAGCATATGGTTGGTGATCCATCTCCATGTTCCATCAAGGCACTTGTTCTAAAGACAAGGCTCTAAATGAGGCACACATGAATCATATGGAATTACAACAAGAACTTGCCAAGAAAGAAAGTAACCCATCGGGGATGAAAATGACTCAACATTTGCAAGAATAAGAATTAGCAATCACCCAAGAGTTAGAAGTTAGCAATGTTAGTGGTTAGCTAGTCATGTAGAAGAAATTAGCTATTCATTACAAGAAAAGAAAAACAACAAGATATTATGCTAAGAAAGTAAAGCTTGAATGAAAGAATGCAAGTAAAGTACTAGAAATTGCAAAAGAAGAGAAAGTAGATTGGATTAATCCTTATTGCTTCAAGTTGTCACCCCTTGGTTTACACAAGCTTTCACTCTCTCACTATCTCTCTCTTGCAGAATTTCTAGGAGGAAGAAGAAGACCTAGAGCACTAAAAATCCTAGAGAAAAACCTATAAAATACAAGCTCTATTCTCTATTCTCTCCTCCCTTTCTCTCCTGGCCCTGATGGTCTATTTATAGGCCTCAGAGGAGAAGGCTCCAGAATCCAGACGGTTGGGGATCAATCGCTAGCTCAACGGCCAGATAACTGCCGCGGATCCGCGGCCAGAGCCGCGTTTCCGCGGCAGAATCTTGGCCGTTGCGCCAACGATTTCTGTTGCGAGTTTGTTGCAGGTTGTTAGCCACGTGGATCTTCTAGAATGCTGACTGGATGCGTGGGTGATTCCAGATCCTGGGCTCAACTCTTGGGCTCTCTTTTGGGCTTTGGCTTAATCCCCTTTAATTCTTGCTAATTACATGGATTTATGGGCCTCTCTCCATTAAAATATGGACCTGCAAAAATAGAGAGAAAAAGAGTAAAAAACAGATTTTTATTGATATTATGCATGGTAAAGAGGTGGAAGATGATGCAAAAATGAACTACAATCACACCCCCATACCTAACTTTTGCTCGTCCCCGAGCAAAAAAGAAAGAAAAAGAAAAACCTAACTAGATTATTACACCACTTTCGTAGGTGACACGATTGCACTGAGCACGTGCAACAAGCCGTTAAACCTCTAGGTTACCCTAGAGGAGGAGTGTTGTCTCCTGAGGGTTTTCAGCGGATTGCACCCACAAAATCCATAAAGAAAAAGGAAAAGTGTTAGTGAAATTTTTTTGATCCATGTTTTGAAGATTCTAACTTGAGTTATAGGTTTCAGGTTACCCTAAACTAGTCATTCCTCTTATAAGCGTCTATTTAGAGTTTCGTTTTCAATTTAGGTTAAGTTTTTAAGGAAAATATCAAAAACTAGATTTTGCATCAATCCTAGTATATATACATCTATAAATATGAAGGATCTTTCTTAGACTAAGTTCATTTATTTACTAATATATATAACACTTTTTTTTTCTTTTATTTATATTTACAATATTTATTTATTTACATTTTCTTAACTTCCTTAAGCTTTCTAATTTACCCTTGTAACGAGCCTCTAACCGATGACTCCCAAACCAGATGGTCCTAGGGCACCAGATGAGAAAACATCCCTCGGGTTTGAGGACTCGAGTAAATTAGGCCACGAAGGGGTTAAGGACTTAACCACCTTTAGGCTTGATTGGTAATGCTTCTTGAGGCACTACTAATGTAACACCCCGTTCCTGGAATACGTACTTAGTTGCGTATTCAGATTTCTCGATCGTATTTTTCGATTTGCTTCTTGTATTTATTCCGTATTATGAATTCTTTATATGATTGTTTTGTCTTGGATTTGGATTCGTGGATTCGGAGTCAACCTTAGTTTGAACCGAAGGCCCGATCCCAGAGTATTGCTCGGTTTGGACATTCTGGTATACCGATTTGACCGATTTTAGTTTTAAACATCATTTTCCAATATTCTAGATTTTCTATGATTTTCTGGAATTTTTCAGAATTAAGTTGAAAATCTTCAAAACCGGTATCGGCCAGTTTCGTTGACCGATTCCCGGATTTTTAATTTACAAACGGTTTGGAATTTCTAAATGTGCCTTTAGACATTATTTCTCAAAATCATATTTTCTATCTGAATACATTTTCTGGGATTTTCCTGAATTTATTGAAAACCCGGCCAATCCGGTGTATACCGAGATTGACGGTTGACTTCTGGATTTTTATCTTGAAAATGAGATTGAATCTTTGAAAACCGATTTCATCAAAAATCATTTTATAATTTATGATTTTTGAGAATTTTTTTGGAAAGCTTTCCGAACTATTTCATTTTCGGGCTTTTCCGGTATTTTCCCAGATACCGAGAAGATTGTTCCATATATTCCACTTTGTCTTTTTCTATTTTCTCTCTCCTTCCTCAAACGCGGATCTCACCTACCTGGGATTCCGCATTTATTGTGAAGATCCTTCCCATTCCGCATTTAATGCACTTCAGATCAAATCCCATCAATTATCATGACTTTCTCTCTCCTCTGTTAAAAACGCAGCTTTTGGCTTTCCCTAAACGCAGCCTTAATCCCTGCGTTTAGCCCATTTTTTTCTAAACGCAAGTGTGCTGCGTTTCATGTGAGAAACGCAAGAAATCTTCTCCCTTGTTTCCTTTTTGTCTTATATGGGTGTAACATCACCTTACCCTTTTTCTCTCTCTTCATTTAATGTTCTCTTCCATTATTGTCATTTCCAAGACACCCACTCCTTTCTCTTCATCACTACAACCGGCCATGTGGCAATAGAAATGTCAAATCTCCCCATTTTACAAAAACCCCCTCACCTTAATTTATTTGCATCACTTCACAAACCCAAATCCTATAAATACCCCTCTCCTTCTTTCCTTCTTCATTTTCTTCTTCTTCTTCTTCTTCCTTGCTTCCTGCAGCCTCCAACAGAGAAGCCACCAAGAGAGAGAGCTCCTTCTCTTGCTTCCCTTGTTTACCCAACCTTCATCTTCTCCATAACTTCTTCACCAAGTACACCACCTTCAACCTCTCTCCATCACTTTGTGAGACCGGCCACTCCTTGGGATTTTGGCCGCGTTCTTCTCCGTTGACAAACTTGGAACCGGCCACTCCTTTTGGATTGGGGCCGTGTTTCTTCTCCGGCGGCAAAACTTAGGGTCGGTGCCCTCCTTTTGGATTGGGACCGAGCTTCCCTTCGTTGGACGCAGCAAAGATCTTGTTAGGCGAGTAATTCTCGCTATCCGCTTGCCTTCGTTTTTTATTGACTATGCGAGTGTTCTCGCTTGATTTTCCTATTTCGGCGAGTGCTTTTCCTCGCCAAGAACTTGTATTTTTATCAACAAACTATAACTCTTAAAAGCTGTTACTGCTCACTGTTTCCCAGTATTAGTCGACTTGCCCAAATCATAAGTCGACTAAACCCTTGAAACGCAGCCTGGTTATTCTGGAACGCACCCTATTAGTCGACTAATCATTCTTCCTAGTCGACTAACCTTCCTGAGACGCGAATCTTGGAAACGCAGCTCTGGGAAACGCGGCTCTTGGAAACGCGGCCTACTCTTTCATCCCTTATTGACTAACTCTTTCTTGTGAGACGCGGGCTTGTGAAACGCGGATCCATGAGACGCAGACTTGTGGCAAGACGCGGGCTTGTGGAACGCGACTTCGTGAGACGCAGTTTTGCGAAACGCAGCATGCTAGTCGACTACCCCTTGCGTCTAGTCGACTAACCCTTTTCTGAAACGCGGTTCTCTGAAACGCAGTAAGTCGACTTGGTTCCCCTTCATAGTCGACTTACTCTTTGTCCAGTCGACTACTATTTTCTCTAGTCGACTAAGTTTGGCTAATTGCCATGTTTGATCGTCCTATTGACAATAGACCCTTCCCATTGACCTTGTATTTATCATGTGCCTCCAGTTGCTTAGCTTCTCTTGATTCTATTTAACTATTTGCCAGATACAATCTGTTACACTCTGTTCAATATGTTATCACCTGACACCTGTCATGCTACTACTTGATCCTGACTCATGTTGTACTACCTATTCCTGTCAAGTCCTGAATGGAACTAAGTGCCACACGGAACAAAGTGCCACGCCACACACGTGGTGGGGGCCACCTCTTGAATCTGTGGGGGCCACCTCTAGAATCCATCCCCTCAGAGCAAAGTGCCACACGGAACAAAGTGCCACACCATACCCGGTGGGGGCCACCTCTTGAATCCGTGGGGGCCACCTCTTGAATCTGCAGGGCCATCTCTTGTTTATACCTGACTCCTGTTATGACTCCTGTTATGTCCCCATTCCTGATCATGTCCTGCTTACTTGATATATTATTATAATTAGACAACTTGCATCCGGTTTGGGGGAAACTAATGGGCCCTGATTAATCATGTTCATGGTGGCACTATCGAGTCACGCGTGGCCAAATACTTGAGGGATCACCTGGCGGCCACCAGGGATTCCGTGGGGTGTGCTGGCACCCCTACTCCTGATATTCATGCCGGGTATGCACACGCCCTAGATCTATTTCTATGGGATCTGCGATACTCTATTTCCTGTTCGGGCAACCATAAGTCCCGGTACCTAGCGGTACGTTCCGGCTCAGCACCGGATACTCCTGAACCGTTGTCCCGGGCATGTACGGGGCCCATCCAGAACATGATTCATCGCACTTAATCAGTTTCCAGATAACTTGCTCTATAAGTTGTAAGTAGAAGTATGTGTAATGGGACGCATACTAAAGCATACAACTTAGACAGCCTAATCATAATAATAATTCTAATATGTCTCCGCCGCATTGTTTTGTAACTCGAGCTGTACGTATTCAGGTTACGGTAACATGAGGTAAAGGTATATGGATGAGGGTTTCCTTGTTTGGATTATTCCTTCGAAGTACTAACCTCATGGAGTCATGACCTAAGCCCGTACAATTGGATTTACTCGTAATCGGTTTTTATTCGGTTTTATCGATTAGTTTAGGAGATAACTAGAGTTGCCCGATCTACCTTACTTCTTATCTTGTTACACTATGGATGCTTGTTATGATTCCCCGTTATGACACCTGTATTGGACTCCTGTTATGATGCCTGTTATGGATTCTCATTATGATTCCTGTTACGATTCTTATGACTCCCGTTATGTACTCCTGTTACGCCTGTTATGTACTTCTGTTATGACCACTTTGTGACTTGTGATTGTATGCGCTTGGATTACGATGATATGAGATAAAGGTATATGAATGAGGGTTTCCTTGTTTGGATTATTCCTTCGACGTACTAGTCTCATGGAAGCGTGACCTAAGCTTGTGCAATCGGTTTGCTCGTAATCGGATTTCCTGTTTTATGATGATTATGATATACTTGTTCATGCCTGCTATACTTGTGTTCTAACCCCTGTTTTCTGAACTTGATATCCTTTGTACTTGATATCAATTGTTGTATTCACACTTATGCTTATCCTGGCTCGCCACCTGGCTTTTGTATCACACTCGCCTGGGGAGTTTCATCTGACTCCCCTGGATTCTCATGTCCAGGTTTTGGAGCTTGGAGCAAGTGGATTCTCCTCGTTGCTGATCAGAGTAGCGCAGCGGTAGCGTGGATCTCCAGCATACCGTCCAGAGCTCCATCCTTCCAGGCCCCCTGTGTACCTCTCGAGTTTCCTTATAGTGAACTCGTGAGTGCCTTTCATTGTTTACTCCTGTATGCTCCTTGTATTCTCGCATTTGCGCCTATCAGGTGATGTAATATTATTGTAATATCGGATCACCTCTGGTGATAACTCTGTAATTGTACTCATATGTTGGAATGTATAATACACCACTGCTTTCGTACTCTGATTCTTGTCTGTACTGATGCTTAGCGTATATACGGGAGGGTAGTTCTGACCTACGTATATACGTTGCAGTGACGCCCCCGTATCCGCGGGATCGGGGCGTTACAGGTTGGTATCAGAGCTTAGGCTCTTACTTCCTCAGTACGTCCAGATGGCAAATTAATGGTAAAGAAATTTGCAACTGGAATGCATGAGTCTTGGTTGTACATTCCAACTACAAGTGCAGAATTATCTATTTCTTCCTTCTGATCTATTTCTTGAAACTTGAGACCCTTCAATCTTTTTCCTTCCAGTTTCTTCTTGTCACCCTTTCAACCAACTCAGATATGGAAAGACGGGGAACACGCAATGGTCCCAATGCCTCACAAGATGGACCCAACAGAGACAGTGATGGTATGATGAGGGTACTTCAGGGGATGATGCAGAGTCAACAGCAGCAGACCGAACTGTTACGTCAAGGACTGTTGGTTGCACCCCGAGAACAGAGGCCAGGCAGTGTGTCAGATTTCAGGAGATTACAGCCGGCAGTATTTTCAGGAACAGAGAAGCCCCTGGATGCAGAACAGTGGCTGATAGACACAACGGATCTTTTGAAGGCGGCCCGAGTCCCGGATGAGAACCAAGTGGAAGTTGCCAAGATACAGCTGAGAGATGTGGCCAGAACCTGGTGGCTAGCTGAAGAAGCAACACTGGAGAAACCCATCACATGGGATCAATTCTCAAAGGGTTTCTACGAGAGATTCTTCCCGGCAACAGCTCAGAAAGAAATGGAAGAACAATTCATCCGGTTACAGCAGCGCAACCGGTCAGTGGATGAATATGCTGCCGAATTCTTGAGGCTCAGCAGATTTGCACCCTACATGGTGTCAGACGAAGAAAAGAGGGCGAGCAGGTTTCAACAAGGGCTGAAGATGGATGTCCAGATGTTCCTTATTCCTCAACAGCTGAAGACATACTCTCAGGTCCTCTCCATTGCCCGTAAAGTAGAAAGGGGACTGGAGAAGAAGAATGAGAACCAGGTACAGAACAAGCCAGTGAAGAGGCCCTTTCAGTTGATAAATGAGGAAGATGCAGCTAGGGCAACCCATGGTCCGATGATCAAGCGGCCATTCCAACCTCCCCCTCAGCAGATGATATGCGGGTACTGCCGGAAGCCTGGACACATCCAACGCAATTGCCGAAGGGCTAATAGGCTATGTTTGGTATGTGGATCTGGAGATCACTCTATAGGTGATTGTCCATTCAAGAGGACCTACCCAATACCACCAGCAATTCCAGCACGAGCAGCACCCCCGGCACTTCCAGCTCCACCACTGAGAAGGAACCCAGAACCTGTTGACCAAAGAGCTCCATTTCCACCCCAGCAACATAATCACCCACAAAGAGGAGCAAAACCCAGAGCAGATTATGGCAGGGGCCAAGTTCACAACATGGCAGCAGAGATATCAGATGAAGCAGCAGCAGAGTATGAAGCTCAGTATCTGGAGCAGGAACCTTGAGGAAGTCACTGTGACAGCACCCCCTGACCTTTTGTATTTTGAGTTGGTAATCCTTCGTGAATATTCCTCCTTATCCTATTCTCATTGTCCATCCTGGTCCCTCCTGTGTTTATCTTACACCTGTTTTGGTTTTATGAAGCCTTATTTCCAGCCTTTGTCCTTCTTGTGTTCAATTTACCCCTTATCGAAATTGCGAGGACGCAATTTTTTGTAAGGTGGATGGATTGTAACACCCCGTTCCTGGAATACGTACTTAGTTGCGTATTCAGATTTCTCGATCGTATTTTTCGATTTGCTTCTTGTATTTATTCCGTATTATGAATTCTTTATATGATTGTTTTGTCTTGGATTTGGATTCGTGGATTCGGAGTCAACCTTAGTTTGAACCGAAGGCCTGATCCCAGAGTATTGCTCGGTTTGGACATTCTGGTATACCGATTTGACCGATTTCAGTTTTAAACATCATTTTCCAATATTCTAGATTTTCTATGATTTTCTGGAATTTTCCAGAATTAAGTTGAAAATCTTCAAAACCGGTATCGGCCAGTTTCGTTGATCGATTCCCGGATTTTTAATTTACAAACGGTTTGGAATTTCTAAATGTGCCTTTAGACATTATTTCTCAAAATCATATTTTCTATCTGAATACATTTTCTGGGATTTTTCTGAATTTATTGAAAACCCGGCCAATCCGGTGTTACCGAGATTGACGGTTGACTTCTGGATTTTTATCTTGAAAATGAGATTGAATCTTTGAAAATCGATTTCATCAAAAATCATTTTATAATATTTATGATTTTTGAGAATTTTTGGAAAGCTTTCCGAACTATTTCATTTTCGGGCTTTTCCGGTATTTTCCCAGATACCGAGAAGATTGTTCCATATATTCCACTTTGTCTTTTTCTATTTTCTCTCTCCTTCCTCAAACGCGGATCTCACCTACCTGGGATTCCGCATTTATTGTGAAGATCCTTCCCATTCCGCATTTAATGCACTTCAGATCAAATCCCATCAATTATCATGACTTTCTCTCTCCTCTGTTAAAAACGCAGCTTTTGGCTTTCCCTAAACGCAGCCTTAATCCCTGCGTTTAGCCCATTTTTTCCTAAACGCAAGTGTGCTGCGTTTCATGTGGGAAACGCAAGAAATCTTCTCCCTTGTTTCCTTTTTGTCTTATATGGGTGTAACATCACCTTACCCTTTTTCTCTCTCTTCATTTAATGCTCTCTTCCATATTGTCATTTCCAAGACACCCACTCCTTTCTCTTCATCACTACAACCGGCCATGTGGCAAGAGAAATGTAAAATCTCCCCATTTTACAAAAACCCCCTCACCTTAATTTATTTGCATCACTTCACAAACCCAAATCCTATAAATACCCCTCTCCTTCTTTCCTTCTTCATTTTCTTCTTCTTCTTCTTCTTCCTTGCTTCCTGCAGCCTCCAACAGAGAAGCCACCAAGAGAGAGAGCTCCTTCTCTTGCTTCCCTTGTTTACCCAACCTTCATCTTCTCCATAACTTCTTCACCAAGTACACCACCTTCAACCTCTCTCCATCACTTTGTGAGACCGGCCACTCCTTGGGATTTTGGCCGCGTTCTTCTCCGTTGACAAACTTGGAACCGGCCACTCCTTTTGGATTGGGGCCGTGTTTCTTCTCCGGCGGCAAAACTTAGGGTCGGTGCCCTCCTTTTGGATTGGGACCGAGCTTCCCTTCGTTGGACGCAGCAAAGATCTTGTTAGGCGAGTAATTCTCGCTATCCGCTTGCCTTCGTTTTTTATTGACTATGCGAGTGTTCTCGCTTGATTTTCCTATTTCGGCGAGTGCTTTTCCTCGCCAAGAACTTGTATTTTTATCAACAAACTATAACTCTTAAAAGCTGTTACTGCTCACTGTTTCCCAGTATTAGTCGACTTGCCCAAATCATAAGTCGACTAAACCCTTGAAACGCAGCCTGGTTATTCTGGAACGCACCCTATTAGTCGACTAATCATTCTTCCTAGTCGACTAACCTTCCTGAGACGCGAATCTTGGAAACGCAGCTCTGGGAAACGCGGCTCTTGAAAACGCGGCCTACTCTTTCATCCCTTATTGACTAACTCTTTCTTGTGAGACGCGGGCTTGTGAAACGCGGATCCATGAGACGCGGACTTGTGGCAAGACGCGGGCTTGTGGAACGCGACTTCGTGAGACGCAGTTTTGCGAAACGCAGCATGCTAGTCGACTACCCCTTGCGTCTAGTCGACTAACCCTTTTCTGAAACGCGGTTCTCTGAAACGCGGTAAGTCGACTTGGTTCCCCTTCATAGTCGACTTACTCTTTGTCCAGTCGACTACTATTTTCTCTAGTCGACTAAGTTTGGCTAATTGCCATGTTTGATCGTCCTATTGACAATAGACCCTTCCCATTGACCTTGTATTTATCATGTGCCTCCAGTTGCTTAGCTTCTCTTGATTCTATTTAACTATTTGCCAGATACAATCTGTTACACTCTGTTCAATATGTTATCACCTGACACCTGTCATGCTACTACTTGATCCTGACTCATGTTGTACTACCTGTTCCTGTCAAGTCCTGAATGGAACTAAGTGCCACACGGAACAAAGTGCCACGCCACACACGTGGTGGGGGCCACCTCTTGAATCTGTGGGGCCACCTCTAGAATCCATCCCCTCAGAGCAAAGTGCCACACGGAACAAAGTGCCACACCATACCCGGTGGGGGCCACCTCTTGAATCTGCAGGGCCATCTCTTGTTTATACCTGACTCCTGTTATGACTCCTGTTATGTCCCCATTCCTGATCATGTCCTGCTTACTTGATATATTATTATAATTAGACAACTTGCATCCGGTTTGGGGGAAACTGATGGGCCCTGATTAATCATGTTCATGGTGGCACTATCGAGTCACGCGTGGCCAAATACTTGAGGGATCACCTGGCGGCCACCAGGGATTCCGTGGGGTGTGCTGGCACCCCTACTCCTGATATTCATGCCGGGTATGCACACGCCCTAGACCTATTTCTATGGGATCTGCGATACTCTATTTCCTGTTCGGGCGACCATAAGTCCCGGTACCTAGCGGTACGTTCCGGCTCAGCACCGGATACTCCTGAACCGTTGTCCCGGGCATGTACGGGGCCCATCCAGAACATGATTCATCGCACTTAATCAGTTTCCAGATAACTTGCTCTATAAGTTGTAAGTAGAAGTATGTGTAATGGGACGCATACTAAAGCATACAACTTAGACAGCCTAATCATAATAATAATTCTAATATGTCTCCGCCGCATTGTTTTGTAACTCGAGCTGTACGTATTCAGGTTACGGTAACATGAGGTAAAGGTATATGGATGAGGGTTTCCTTGTTTGGATTATTCCTTCGAAGTACTAACCTCATGGAGTCATGACCTAAGCCCGTACAATTGGATTTACTCGTAATCGGTTTTTATTCGGTTTTATCGATTAGTTTAGGAGATAACTAGAGTTGCCCGATCTACCTTACTTCTTATCTTGTTACACTATGGATGCTTGTTATGATTCCCCGTTATGACACCTGTATTGGACTCCTGTTATGATGCCTGTTATGGATTCTCATTATGATTCCTGTTACGATTCTTATGACTCCCGTTATGTACTCCTGTTACGCCTGTTATGTACTTCTGTTATGACCACTTTGTGACTTGTGATTGTATGCGCTTGGATTACGATGATATGAGATAAAGGTATATGAATGAGGGTTTCCTTGTTTGGATTATTCCTTCGACGTACTAGTCTCATGGAAGCGTGACCTAAGCTTGTGCAATCGGTTTTGCTCGTAATCGGATTTCCTGTTTTATGATGATTATGATATACTTGTTCATGCCTGCTATACTTGTGTTCTAACCCCTGTTTTCTGAACTTGATATCCTTTGTACTTGATATCAATTGTTGTATTCACACTTGTGCTTATCCTGGCTCGCCACCTGGCTTTTGTATCACACTCGCCTGGGGAGTTTCATCTGACTCCCCTGGATTCTCATGTCCAGGTTTCGGAGCTTGGAGCGTGTGGATTCTCCTCGTTGCTGATCAGAGTAGCGCAGCGGTAGCGTGGATCTCCAGCATACCGTCCAGAGCTCCATCCTTCCAGGCCCCCTGTGTACCTCTCGAGTTTCCTTATAGTGAACTCGTGAGTGCCTTTCATTGTTTACTCCTGTATGCTCCTTGTATTCTCGCATTTGCGCCTATCAGGTGATGTAATATTATTGTAATATCGGATCACCTCTGGTGATAACTCTGTAATTGTACTCATATGTTGGAATGTATAATGCACCACTGCTTTCGTACTCTGATTCTTGTCTGTACTGATGCTTAGCGTATATACGGGAGGGTAGTTCTGACGTACGTATATACGTTGCAGTGACGCCCCCGTATCCGCGGGATCGGGGCGTTACAACTAACCAGCTTAATTAGTGGCTAAGTGTTTATTTAGTTATTTACATATATATTTTTTTATTTTTTTTTCTTTTTTCTTCTTTTTTTTTTATTATATATATTTGTAAATAAAGTCACAAAGTCTATGATTGATCTGTTAATATGTTCAATGTATATATCCTAAAGAAAGAATTAAAATCTAATAATCTTTCTTTCCTTTATTACTTAACTTAAAAATCCTACAAAACTCCTCTTTTCAACTTATAATTAGAAATCGTAGTTAAGAGCTTCCTTAATCCCTAAATTCAAGTTTGATTCTTTAAACATGGATCGAAAATCCCCCCTTTTTTCTATATATTTTTTTATTAGTTTTTTTGTTTTCTAAAAGAAAGAGTAAAATCTAAAAGAAAATAAAAATCTACAAAGAAAGGTAAAATCTAAAATAAAATAAAAACCTAAAAGAAAATGAAAACAAAGAAAGGTAAAATCTAAAATAAATAAAAACCTAAAATAAAATGAAAATCCTACAAATAGAAATAAAAAGCCTAAAAAGAAAATAAAAATCCTAGGTTAGAATCTACCCCCCCATACCTATCTCATGCATTGTCCTCAATGTATGCAAGATAAAAAGATGCATGAAATAGGTAAAAGGTATAAAAATCACTCCCTCCGCCGTTTTGGACCCGCGGTGGTGCTAGGTCCAGCTGACTGTGATCGTCTGAGCCCCGCCTCAATGCGGTCCAACCTCGAGGATTGCTCCTCTACCTTCTTCCTAAGCTTGACCTGCCCCCTAAAAATTTTTTTCATGCCCTTCCAGATGGTGGACATGAAGGCACGTGATTCTGCTGGGGATCCTGACGCCAAAACTCAGGCTCATCTTCCTCCTCAAGACTCTCCTCAGAGGAGGACTCCACCGGTATATCTTCGGGTTGGACACTAGGAGTCCAAACCGCATGCAAACAACTGTTATATGAACTGGTAGGTCTCTCTAGTGTGACAAACACCCGGTCAAAGGAATCAAAGACATCGTCTGGTAGGAAAGTCCTACACAGACGTGTAATCAAGATAGGATGGGAGTGTTTGGCACCCCGAGTTCGTGAGGAATTTGCTATGATTGCATGGAAGATGGTCTTATTTAAACAGACCGTGTATTGCCGAGTCATCAAATCGTGAATTATTTGCAACACCGGTCTGTTAAAGGATGTGGTGTGGTCTATCCCTAAGATGTTGTGTTGGATCCAGCGTCCAACGCAGTGCACATTTCTAAATGTGGTGCTAGCCTTTAGCCCACGGTCCTGCTCTGTGCAGCGAGCCCCCATGATTGTCATGTAGTCTATCAGTGGTAAGGGGTCGCTATGCTGGGGGTGACTTGGAACATTAGTAATTTCCTCAATGAGAGGAACTGTGATAAAGATGTCACCTAACGGCATATGGACTACGAATTGGTACATCTCATAACTAACAGATGCATGATCGAGTGCATTATAAAATGTAGTGACTAAGTCAGGACAGTAATATGCATCATTTTCACTGTTATCATATACCAGAGAATACCAATCACATGCATGTAATTGATCAACAAATATGTGTCCATACCCAGCATGATCATTCAGAATTTTTGAAAAATCTTTTTTCACAAACAGATTTGGGGCCATGTGTAATAGTGTAAATTAAAGCAATGGATCAAGAGATGAAAGATCAAACCGCCCCCGGAGTTCGTGGGGGGAATTCAAAATCGGGTGTGCAGAGGGCACAGGAGGAAGAATTCTGTTGATCGTGCACTAGATCGGCCACCAGAGAAAGGAATCGACCGGCCAGAAATTTTTCGGCGCTCCAGAAAGTTCAGGACAGCCGCGGATCTGCGGCACTGGTCGCGGGATCACGGCACACAGGAGGGTTCTGTGGAAGAGGAAAAAACTGAAGGCGGCGCTTGAGGAGAGGGCTGCAGATCTGAGGGGATTGTTGCGCTTGAGGGAAGAAGGGTCGGGTAGATTAGATATTTATAGGAGGGAAAATTGAGAGTTCCAACTCTATCCCTAGGTTAAAAGGAATTTTACAAACCTAGGAAAAGGAGTTTGAAGATGAGTTTTGACCCTAGGGAAGAGATGTAAAACCCTAGGAATTTGAATTTGAAAAGTTGTGAAACTCCTTTAAGCACAAAATCCCTTCTTTTTTTATTTCTTTTTCTTTTCTTTTTTTTTATTTACAAAAGTGTACAAAAGAATTATTTACAAGAAATATTTACAAGTGTGTCCAGTGCCTAGGCTATTCTTTTGGTCTTTTCCCCCTGGCCCGTTTCCCATCGTTCCAATGTGTTTGTTTGCGCGAGCTTGGTTGGGAAACGTGTTGAATTATTTTCTTAGCCCTAGGCATCTCCAGCTTCAATTTCTCATTGTTATTCATCCGCATTTCACCACAATGTTCCCTAAAGAGTTCTTCGTCACCACTTTTTTCTCTCTGAATTTCTTTACTTCCAATGTCAAGAAATTCCAGCTCGTCTCCATACAACTCTTCAAAACTCAGGTCAACATTTTCCTTCAGAAGTGTGCAACTAGTTAACCGTCCCCGAGTTGGCTCATCTAGGCACATGATTTTGTCAGCGAAGAGGTCTTCAAATGATATATCAATTGAGGTTCTTGAATTATATCCTCTTGGGATACATTCACAGTTGGGTTGCTGAAAGTGAAGATATCCAAATCAACTTTCCCTTTTGAAAGGGTACTCGGATAATAGGATTGTCCACTTCAAGAGAATCACAAACTTGTGATTCATCTTTCCTTTTTTCCTCACAATTGTTCCTAACAAAATTAACCTCAAATGTTTGATCTTTCATCCTACGAGGTTGCATACTGAAGACATTCACTTCCCTTATCATGTCACCAAAAGTTATCCTCATTGACCCATTCCGGCAATTGATGATGGAATTGGCTGTAGCCAGGAATGGTCGTCCCAAAATGACAGGAGTTTGAGCCCTTTGATTGGAATTAGACACAGGTTGTGTCTCAAGAATCACAAAATCCACAGGGTAAATGAACTCCCCAACTCTGACAAGGACATCGTGAACTTCCCCCTTGGGTCTCTTGACAGAGCGATCAGCCAATTGTATTGTCATTTGGGTTGGACGGAGATCACCTAACCCTAATTGTTGGTACACAGAAAAAGGTAGGAGATTGATGCTGGCCCCCAAATCAAGCAGTGCCCTATTGATGGTAGTCTGTCCTATGGTGCAAGAGATGGTCGGGCTCCCTGGGTCCTTGTATTTCTCCGGAATTGACCCAGTGAGCAACTCATTGATCTTGGATGCTAGGAAGACTTTTTTAGGGACTTGTGTTTTTCTCTTCTTGGTGCACATTTCCTTTAAGAATTTTGCATATGATGGTACTTGTTGGATTGCATCAAGAAGAGGGACATTGATTTGGACCTTATTAAACATTTCTCTTATCTTCTCCATGTGAGCATTCATCTTGTTATTTGCAAGCCTATTTGGAAATGGTACACTAGGCTTATAAGGTTGCTCATCTACCTTTTCTTTACCCTTGGCTTTTGAAGTGGATGGCTCTGAACTAGAAGATGGGTTGTCAGAAGTTGGTTGCATTGGGATTGGAGGTGTTGGCTTTGGTGATGGCTGGGATGATTGATCAGAAACCTTATTATCTACCTGTTTTCCAGATCTCAGGGTATGAATAGCATGGCATTGACTGGGGCCCGTGTCTTCCACTTCATGCAAAGGGAAGTGATGTTTGGGATTTGGCAATGGCTGGCTTGGTAGCATTCCTTTTTGTCTCTCGTTTACAGAATTAGCCAATTGCCCTATCTGGACCTGAACTTTATTCATCTCCTGACGATAGTCCTTTGCAAAGGTTTCTAACATTTTCTTCAACTCCGATATTTCTGAATCATTCTGGGGTGGATATTGATGGTATGGAGACTGGAAGTGTGTTTGGTCCTGTGGTGGGTTCTGATAAGATTGTGGTTGTGGTGGACTTTGGTATGGATGAAAATTCTGTGTATTTCGATTGAAACTGAGTGGATTAGACTGAGCATTATAAGGATGTGGAAGTGGTGGCCTATGTTGCTCAGGACCAGACTGACTCCACGAAAAATTTGGATGGTTTCGCCATCCCGAATTGTACATGTTGGAGTATGGATTGTGATAGGGTCTGGTAAAAGCTGCATTCGTGTTCTCCTGATACGATTGAGACTGATATAATGGACACTCCTCAAAGACATGGTTGAGATCATGACAGTAGGTGCAACCCGGTTTGACCACAGGTGATAGGTTGACCTGACTGACAACAGAATGTTCCCTAGACTCAAGCAGTTCTATCCTCTTCATCAATTGGGTGATTTTTGCTTCAGCTGCTATGGAGGATTCTATCGAGTGCATCCCGGTTCTGGAAGTAGTGGGAGTGGGTTTATCAGGGTATGACTCCCACTGAATGGTTTTCTCAGCTAAGGCTTCAAAGAGATCCCACCCCTGGTGCTCATCTTTCTTCAAAAATTCCCCTTGGCACATGGATTCAAGGAGTGTTTTCGTTTGGTAATCTAGACCGTCATAGATAATTTGGCATTGACGCCATTTCTCTATGCCGTGATGAGGACATTGGGTTAGAAGGTCTTTAAAGCGTTCAAGATACTTCCAGAAGGGTTCATTTGATTCCTACTTGAATTGCATGATGTACTTTCGCATGAGGGCTGTTTTGTGAATGGGGTAAAATTTCTTAAGAAAGACCTTTACAAAATCATCCCATGAAGATATCGAACTGACGGGAAGATTGTAAAGCCATTTCTTAGCTAAGTCCTTCAGCGCAAAAGGTATAAACCTTAACCTAACAGCATCCTCAGTCAATTGGGAAATTCTCATCATTACGCATACTTCTTCAAACTCTCGAATGAAGAATACGCGTCCTCAGACTCTAGACCATGAAATCGGGAAAGTGTATTGATGAATTGTGGTTTCAGCTCAAAATGATTTCCATTGGGTTCAGGGAGAAGAATGCATGATGGAAGGGAGGTGCGAATCAGATAGAATCTGTCTTGAAGCGAAACGTTGTTTTCCATTGTGTGAAGTGGTGGTGTTGGTGCAAGTGTAGAAAGTCTAACAAGTCTTGCAGAATTTGAATCCCGGAACCACTCTTGCATGTACAATCACAAACAACGTTCACCGATCACACCAGCGAAAAGAAAAAATGAAAATAACAAACAATAAAAGAAAAAATCAATCTCAAGCTATCTAGGGTACCTGGACCTAGACGACTCCTAACTGTTCGATGAACCAAAGAAGGTTGTTGCTTGAATCAGACCACAGCTAATCAGCCAGGTAGGGGCAAAATACGGTGGGAGGTATCCGTGCGTAAGCAACGGGCCTTAATTACGCCAAACCACGGTATCTTCGAGGCTTAACCTCTTAATCCCCAGCCTAGACACTGATTTCACCGGAGTATGAATCAAAATCAACTTCCAACCTCAGCCGATCTCCTACTGAGTCCGGATGTCCCTAGGGCCAACGTCTATCAGATTTTATTAAAAGCTTGGGATTGTGAGTGCTTGGAAAATGATTTTTGGGCCAAGGAAAGGGTGATGAAATCCCCCACCTTATCTTATTTATGGGGTGATGCCCTTAAAATCGATTTTGTGCAAGTGTACGGTATAAGCAAACAAGGTTCACTCAAAGCGATATAAATCAACCAAGAAGTGAGTCCTAGTCGATATGCAATGCGCACGTACCTTGCTCCAGCACTCTTCAACAGTAAAGTAAATGAATTAAAAAGACACGTGCCTAGAAATGCAAACGTCTAATCAATTTTTAACTTTGCAACCAATATTTTACTGTTGATTATTAGTAGGAATATGGTGAAGCATACAAGAAATAAGTACTGCAGCAGCTGTTATTTTTGCAGAGCAAGCAACCCTGCAGAAAATTGTGAGTAGTTCACTCTTCTTTGCCGCGGATCCGCGGCTTTGGCCGTGGAATCGCGGCAAATCAGAGGGCAACTGGTCTCTGCTTTCTAGAGCAGAGGCCCAGAGCTACTTATATGTCACTGCAATGCAAGTTTTCCTATTTCTTCACCTGTAACCTGCAACAGAGAAGAAATTCGTTTAGTTCTTCAATCGGATCAAAAACCGTTGCTCTCCCCGGCAACGGCGCCAAAAATTTGATAGAAGGAAGAGGTATAGTGGATAGAATTGCACAGATATTCAATAAAAGAGAGAAGGTTTAGAGTCAACCTTAGGTGCTTGATCACTCCACAATGTATTCAAAATGATTAATGTATTCCTTCCAAATCACCGAAATAGCATAGGCTATACGGGTCGATCCTCGAGGAGAGCTTGCGATGGAAGCGTTACGGTTAAGTGTTGAAGTAAGTAAACGAAAGTTCTTCTTTGCTTTAAAAGAATGAAAATGAATTGGAAAAAGAAGTAAAAGAATTTGTGGATTTATGCATGATGGAAAGAAAATAAAAAGAACTTTGAAACAAGATTTGCTTTGGAAAGAAAACTAAAAGAAGGAGAACTTTGTAAAAGACTTTAAGATGGAGAAAACCATGACTAGCTAACCTTACTAATTTGCTAACTTACTAATCTCCATTATAGTGATGCTTGCCTCATGTTGATTCATCGGCATATGTTTGTCTTGCTTGTTGGTCAAGTTACTTTCCCTTTTGATGGATGGGTGATCTTCTTGGACTTGTCTTGTAGCCTCATCGATGTCATCGGCTCTCAAGATAGAGTTTCAATGGTGGAATCGAGGAGTGCCACTCAAGGGATGCTAAGGAAGAAGATACAAAATCATTAGTCATTCAAGGCATATACAAGCTAGCATTGAAGTAAGGAAGTTGTACAACAAATAGCATATGGTTGGTGATCCATCTCCATGTTCCATCAAGGCACTTGTTCTAAAGACAAGGCTCTAAATGAGGCACACATGAATCATATGGAATTACAATAAGAACTTGCTAAGAAAGAAAGTAACCCATCGGGGATGAAAATGACTCAACATTTGTAAGATTAAGAATTAGCAATCACCCAAGAGTTAGAAGTTAGCAATGTTAGTGGTTAGCTAGTCATGTAGAAGAAATTAGCTATTCATTACAAGAAAAGAAAATAACAAGATATTATGCTAAGAAAGTAAAGCTTGAATGAAAGAATGCAAGTAAAGTACTAGAAATTGCAAAAGAAGAGAAAGTAGATTGGATTAATCCTTGTTGCTTCAAGTTGTCACCCCTTGGTTTACACAAGCTTTCACTCTCTCACTATCTCTCTCTTACAGAATTTCTAGGAGGAAGAAGAAGACCTAGAGCACTAAAAATCCTAGAGAAAAACCTACAAAATACAAGCTCTATTCTCTATTCTCTCCTTCCTTTCTCTCCTGGCCCTGATGGTCTATTTATAGGCCTCAGAGGAGAAGGCTCCAGAATCCAGACGGTTGGGGATCAATCGCTGGCTCAACGGCCAGATAATTGCCGCGGATCCGCGGCCAGAGCCGCGTTTCCGCGGCAGAATCTTGGCCGTTGCGCCAACGATTTCTGTTGCGAGTTTGTTGCAGGTTGTTAGCCACGTGGATCTTCTAGAATGCTGACTGGATGCGTGGGTGATTCCAGATCCTGGGCTCAACTCTTGGGCTCTCTTTTGGGCTTTGGCTTAATCCCCTTTAATTCTTGCTAATTACATAGATTTATGGGCCTCTCTCCATTAAAATATGGACCTGCAAAAATAGAGAGAAAAGAGTAAAAACAGATTTTTATTGATATTATGCATGGTAAAGAGGTGGAAGATGATGCAAAAATGAACTACAATCACTAAGCCTTTCAGCTGTGGTGTCGAAGTGAATCTGACGACCAATAATGAGGATTGGTGGGTAGACACTGGGGCTACTTGGCACATCTGCTCTGAGAAATTATTATTCTCTGAATATCAAAAACTAGAGCAAGATGAGCAACTATTCATGGGAAACTCAGCCGTCTCCAAGGTTGAAGGAAAATGCAAGATCATCCTGAAGTGGACATCTAGAAAAGAGCTTACTCTGAACGATGTACTACATGTTCTAAATATCCGCAAGAATCTGATCTCTGGATCAATACTTAGTAAGAAAGGATTTAGAATAATTTTTGAATCAGATAAATTTATACTTACTAAGGGTGGGATGTATGTGGGAAAGGGTTATCTTGTTGATGGACTTTTTAAAGCCAATGTTGTAGTGGTGGATAAAAAGTCCGTGTATTTGTACCCGAAGCTTATAAATAAAAAAAATCTTCTGTTTATTTGCTTGAGTGTCCTATTTTATGGCATGCAAGATTAGGGCATGTAAATTACAAGTCATTAAAAAAACTTGTCTAATCTAGGATATATTCCTAAACTCAACTTGGAAGAAATTCACAAGTGTGAGATTTGTGTTGAGGCGAAGTTAGCGAAAAATTCATTTCACTCAATTGATCGAAATACAGAACCTTTAGGGTTAATTCATAGCGATCTGTGTGACTTAAAGTTTATGCCAACTAGAGGCGGTAAAAAGTATTTTATTACTTTTATTGATGACTGTACAAGATACTGTTATGTGTATCTTTTAAACAGTAAGAATGAGGTAATGAATATGTTTATAACATATAAAACTGAAGTTGAGAATCAACTCAACAAGAATATCAAGATTCTAAAATCCGATAGAGGCAGAGAATATGAATCAAATGATTTTAGTGAGTTATGTGCTAAATTTGGTATAATCCATCAAACAACAGCACCATATACTCCTCAGCAAAATGGAATTGCTGAACGAAAGAACAGAACTTTGAAGGAGATGGTCAATTTCATGCTCGTAAGTTCTGAAGCTCCGCAGAACTTGTGGGGGGAAACTCTGTTAACTGCAAATTATATTCTAAACAGAATACCCCATAAGAAACTTGGTCTTATACCATTTGAATTATAGCATGGAAGGACACCTTCCTACCATTACCTCAAAATGTGGGGGTGCCTTGCAAAAGTGCTAGCACCATTACCTAAGAAGACTAAGTTGGGAGTAAGAACTATGGACTGCATATTCATAGGCTATGTCTTGAATAGTAGTATCTATAGATTTCTGGTTCATAAATCAGAGATACCAGATATTCATGTAAACATGAATATCGAATCTAGAGATGCTGTGTTCTTTGAATATATTTTTCCATACAAACGGGAAACAGATAAGACTTCTGGGAAAAGAACACACGAGATGGCGTTCAGGGACGAAAGCTCTGAGGAACCGATTGTTAATGCGGAAATTGTACCAAGAAGAAGTCAGAGATCTAGAATCTCAAAATCTTTTAGTCCAGATTTCATAGCATACGCTATTGAAAGCGAGCCTCAAACATTTAAAGAGGCTATATCTACCCCAGAAGTACAAATGTGGAAAGAAGTTATAAATAGCGAAATAAAATCCATACTAAGTAATCATACTTGGGATTGGCAAACTTGCCTCCTGGCAGTAAACCAATTGGGTGTAAGTGGATTTTCAAAAGAAAATTTAAAACCCGATGGATCTATCGATAGTACAAGGCTAGATTAGTAGCAAAGGGCTATCGACAAAAAGGACTTGACTACTTCGATAGTTATTCACCAGTAACAAGAATAACCTCCATTCGGATGTTGATTGCAATTGTAGTATTGCAAAACTTAGATATCCATCAAATGGATGTTAAGACTGCATTCTTAAATGTTGAATTAAATGAAGAAATATATATGGAGCAACCTGAAGGATTTATAGTCAAGGGCCAAGAACACAAAGTGTGTAAATTGGTAAAATCCTTATACGGTTTAAAGCAGGCTCCAAAACAATGGCATGAGAAATTTGATAGTGTCATGATCAAAGATGGATTCACTATCAATGAATGCGATAAGTGTGTGTACACTAAAACAGTTGAAAATGCATGTATCATTGTTTGTCTTTATGTAGACGACATGTTGATACTTGGGACTAATATTGAGATTATTAAGTCCACTAAACGAATGTTATCCAACAGTTTTGACATGAAGGATCTGGGGGTTGCTGATGTAATTTTAGGAATTAAAATCACCAGAACATCAGATGAATCAGTCTATCTCAATCTCACTATGTGGATAAGATGATAGAAAGATTCAAGGATCATGGGATAAAGAAAAATACAAATCCTTTTCTCCCACACATCCACCTTCATAAGAATACAGGAACTGGAATACGCCAGTTAGAGTATTCTCAGATTATCGGAAGTCTAATGTATTTGATGAATTGCACTAGACCCAATATTGCTTACGCTGTAAGCAAGTTAAGTAGATACACTAGCAATCCTAGTGATCTACATTGGACCGCTCTACTACGAGTATTGGGTTACGTATCACATACCAAGGAATATGCCTTGAGATATGGACAGTATCTGTAGGCTGTCTAAAAATCATTAAAAGACAAGCCATTAAAAAAGGCAGAGTTTCAGGTTCTAGATGCAGGACTAATGATGGCCATCCGCGTCTCAGCATCAAGGCGCGTGGGCTCAACACCCGCGTCTCAACATCAAGGCGCGAGGGCTCGACACCCGCGTCTCAACCTCAAGGCGCGTGGGCTCAACAACCGCGTCTCAACCTCAAGGCGCGAGGGTTCGACACCCGCGTCTCAACCTCAAGGCGCGAGGGCTCGACACCCGCGTCTCAACCTCAAGGCGCGTGGGCTCGACACCCGCGTCTCAACATCAAGGCGCGTGGGCTCAACACCCGCGTCTCAACATCAAGGCGCGTGGGCTCGACACCCGCGTCTCAACCTCAAGGCGCGAGGGCTCGACACTCGCGTCTCAATCTCAGGGCGCGAGGGTCTAAGGCCCACGTCTCGGTTATAACCGCCCTGGTTATGGGGCCAGTCACCGCCCACATAGCGGGGAAGTTAGCCCCTCATTGTGGAGCATTTTTAGGGGGCACGTTCACCCCTGAAACCTCTATAAATAGCTCCGCCGCTATGAGGAATGGGGAGGACACAAGAAACAAGAGATAGACAACAGACTACACACAGGTAGACAGAGAGAGAAGCAAGAGAGAGCTCAACTCTTCAGCAAGCTTGCTGCGTACAAGTCGTTCTTTTCCTACCTTCTCTTTTAGAGTTTTGGTAGACAGAGCTGTGCTACTCCTTCTACCAGCCGAAGAGAAGATCCCCGAAGGTCTAGACGGTCACCCGGTCAACGGAGAACAAGATTCACTCTCCATCGCCACTTGAAGAACCCAGCCTTAAACAAAGGGAGGATTCAAGACTCAACATCCTCCCTCCCTTGTAACCGGAATACTAGTCCGTTGTAATTTTTCAATTTGATTCAAGGAAATCTTACTTCGAGCTCGTACCTTCTCCGTGTGCGTACAAGAGATGGCGACTCCGCTGGGGACTTCATTTGTTACCGACGAGCAAATCGTGGCGCAAGGTGACATCCTCCGTAAGGGGAAGATGGTCGAAACGCTAGTTGTCGAGTTCGACCAGGCGAAGTACGAAGAGTTTCTCTCTTCCGGCTCCAAGAGCCCAAGGACCCACGTCTACCGCAGGGTCTCGACGGGGAATGGCCCCGAAGCCCGATCTGAGGCTCTCTCGGGCGCCGCTGCTGCCAACTGTGCCAAGCAGGATACACGCGCCAACGCCTCTCAGGAGGCCCGCGTGGTCTCAGGCACAACTACCGTTGCGACCAACCGCGCCACGCGAAACACACGCGTCAGCGTCTCTCAGGAGACCCGCGTGGTCAAAATCTCTGGTGTCCAGCATCAGGTCATCGTTGGTCTCTCTCCACCTCCACAACGCAACCGAAATGCTGAGCGTCGTCAGAGGAGGCGTGCGCGTCAGCTTCAGGTTGGAACTTCTGATTGTCCAACTGAGGCTGCACGCAACGCACAAACTGGCGTCTTAGCTGCGCCGCATCCAGCGCGCGAAGTCCGCGTTTGGCAGCCCAAACGCGAGACTCCCCAAGTTAGGTCCTCTGAAGACCAACTTATCAAACGCCAAGGTGAAACCTCTGCGCCTCGTCAAGCGTAAGAGGCACGCCCCCATAGGCGTGGGGCCCAACAACCCACTCTCTCTCAAACTCTTCTGCCCCGACGCACTAAGCGGCAATGCGACAATCGCGTCTCGTCTCAACAGAGACGCCAGACGCGTGTCTTACAGTCGCGGCGCGAAAGTCGCGTCCCTGAAACCCGCGTCCAGGCTGTACAGCATATGGATGCCTCCCGTCTTCGACGTTGCGAGGTTAATCTCTTCGATCCCCCTCCCGTGGATCTGAGGGATTACTTGACGAAGAAAAGAAGTGCCAATCAGGTCACTTCATCATGTTGCTGCCAACGGCTCATCTCTATGCTCTCCGAGTGCCGTTGTGGTTCAGGTGTGCACCAGCAGTCTTTAGTTAGACAGCTGACCCTGATACCCCCGTCAGCCAAAAGAAGACGCTCTCATAGGTGGAGGATGTTCTCTGACGCTGAATGCCCAGAGCTCACTGCGAATATGACAAGCAGGAGCAGAGGAAAACAGCCTGCAGTCAGCTCTGACGAGTCTGACTCTGAACCGGAAGGAGTGTATCGACACACTCGTACCTGGACCGGGGCCATCCCCCCGATTGATTATAATGCCCTAGCCCGGGGCATCGAAGTGAACGACTCTCACTCTGCAGTAGCAGAATCGCAGGCCTCAAACTCTTCCATAGAGAAGGAGGCCTTCATCTACATGACAAGCACTCCTGAGGAGACGGCCCGACGCCTGGATCAGCAAGCCCAGGTTCAGAAGGAACAACTCGATATGATTCTTGCTCAACGGGAATCCATCGACTCTCTCAAGCAGATGCTTGCGCAGTTGCTCGAAGACAGGAAGAAATCTCCCCCTAAAAAGTCTAAGGGCAAGAAAAAAGAGGGAGAAAGCTCGTCTTCTGTGCACCCTGATGGAGAGAAGCCCACCTTGACCTCGTCCAAATCCTCGTCGCAAGGGAAGGACGACCAAAATCAGGGAAAGATTCATTCTGAAAGAATGAATCAATTAGAGCAACGCCTTGAGGCCCTCACCAACCGTAAAGGCCTCCAGGAAGCGGGAGTGGTCCGGCCTTATCCGGCCGAGTGGGACTTGGTTCCATACCCGCCCAAGTTTAAGGCTCCAACCCTCCAAGCATTCGATGGGAAGGGGTCACCCAACCAACACCTCTACTACTTTAAATCCCAAACAGGGAATGTAGTAGACAATGATGCCATCTTGGCACGTCTGTTCATTGGCACCCTGAAAGGGCTCGCCTTCGAATGGTTTATGAAACTCCCGGTGGGCTCCATCAAGAACTGGGGTGATTTGGAGAAGCTATTCCTAACGCGCTTTTTCGAAGACGACTCGGAAGTCACGATGCCCACCCTTTTGGCTACCAAACAGCGAAAGGGAGAGTCCGTCAAATCTTTCGTGGAAAGATTTCGGAATGTGGCACTCTGATGTCCGAGCGGCATGACCCAGGTCACCCTGGTGGAAACATGCCGCCACAATCTCCAAACCTCACTCCTTGCTCAAATAGGAGTTGCTGAAAGCCGCACCTGGAAGCAGTTGGTCCAACAAGGTGAACAGGCTGAGGAGATTGTTGCCCGCGTCAGGGCAGAAGAAGGGAAGCCACGGCCAGAGAGGTCAACCAGGCGTGCGCCAGACACATCCCTCCAGACAAAGCGGAAGGATAATTTGGCAACGGAGACCAAATCTCCCGCCAAACCTCAACCGGTCAAGGCGAGTGGCTCTTCAAGCCAGCCACGCGCCAACAAGCAGTATTCTTTCAAGGAGGAACATGTCGATTCGCTCTTTAAGCTACTCAACAAGAGCAATAGACTGAAGCTCCCTGAAGCCAGGCACCCTGAAGAAGTCGGTAAAACCGACAATCCCAATTACTGCTTATACCACAGGATGTTGGGACACCCCACCAAAAGCTGCTACGTCTTCAAGGACATCCTTCAGGCCCTGATTGACGCGGAGGTATTAAAACTCTGACCAGAGCAAAAGAAGGTGACGGCTAACATGACGTCAGTTCTCCAGTTCGGAAGACAACCCCCAACGCCTTCGGGGGTGGTCCCTGTTCCGAAAGGAGAGCTAAGAGTGGTCAACACAGATCCTCACCAGCAACAAGAGAAAGGCCTGATACCTGTTTCCACGCCTCGAGGGGAAATCATATGGGTCCATTCTGACCTTGTTGACGCCCAGCAATGGACTACTGTAATTAATAAGAAGTCCAAGGGCAAGGCAAAGGCGTCATCCTGCAATGTGGTGTGTGCCTCTTCTCGAGAAGCGGATACCGATATTCCTTCGCTAACCGACTCGGAAGAGGAGACAATAGTTCTGGTTGCAGAACCCGGTCGGCTGGTGGCGGAAACCCGCTCAGGACAGCCCTACTTGAAGCAGTATGGCGAAACGGCGGCAACCCCTCCACAACCAGCTGCAGAGCCAACCAAGCCCTCCACAAAACAACCCGTGGAGAAACAGAAGGAGATTCGATTTTCTCGAGCCCTTCAAAAGGGCATCACGGAAGGATCTACGGCGCCTTACCGCTTTGATGTCCTGGCTCAATTGGCCAACATCCCGGCGCGGATTACCCTGTATGAGCTTCTTAGGCTGTCGAAGTCAACCAGAGAAGCTCTACAAGAGGCTCTGGCAAATGCTGAGGTCTTCATGACCCAGGTGCCAAAGGAGGAAGATGTAGAGAATTGTCTCCACACCTCCCAGAATGCCCCCTGCATCACCTTCACGGCAGAGGATATGCAGGTTAAAGGGAAGCATGATCGACCCCTGTACTTCACAGGGTATATTGGATCATCCGAAGTGAACCGCATTCAGGTAGATCCAGGATCCGCGTTGAGCATCATGCCTCGCCGAGTCATGCAACATCTGGGCATTCCTACTCATCGTTTGAGCCCTACCCAGACAACTATCTATGGGTACAATGCCAACAGGACCCTTCCGATGGAGAAGATCAAGCTCAAATGCCAGATTGGAAGTTTAAAGTCGGAAGTGACATGCTACGTCATTGATGCCGACACTTCCTACAACCTATTACTGGGACGACCGTGGATTCATCGCAACTCCATCGTTCCCTCCACTCTCCATCAAGTCATGAAATACATTGACGAGGGTGGAAAGGTGCAGACGTTGATTGCCGAAAGGCATCCGTTCAAAGGGGTCGAGAATTATTTCACAGACTCCTTACTGTACTAAGATCCCGTGGAGACGGATGAAGTCCCGCAACCAGAGGAGCCAGACTCTGGAAACGAAGCTGACACCGAGCCTGAAAAAAAAGAGTGCTTATGGGAGTTGGAACCACTTGTAACGAGCATTGATAAGCTCGATGTTAATAATACCACCGACGATGTAGGCGATTGGTACATTAATGAAGAATTAGATTTAGCGTATTTTTTCTGTGTTTGCTTCTGATTCAGTACCGTCAGACACTAGCACCGAAGTAGATGATGATCTCTGGTCGGCAATGGATGCTTTGACATCATTGCATGTGCCAGTGAAATCGTCCTTCGAGACATACCAAGATAATGGTAATGCGCAAGAATCTATATTTATGGTTCCAGCAAGACGGAAAGGCCAAAAACTAATTCTTTTTGGGCAAATCTTGTCTGAACCAACGCCCCACGAAGAATCGGAAGGCGAGGAGGAATCCCCTCAGTTCAGTCATTATGAACCAAAAACACTCAAAATGATGAAATGCATGGGATATGACCTAACAAACAGACCCGGGTTGAACTTCGGCAAAGGAAGGAGAACGCTACTTCGATCCTTTGTGCCGAAAGGAAAAACCCCCGATTATTATCATCGGACGCGCAGGGGGTTGGGCTATGTATCAACTCCGACTCCATCAGCCTCTGATTCTGGGGGCTCATTTGGCCATAAATACTCTTCAGGCACGTCATCATGGGAGTCAGATGCCAGTGTCGGCAACATCTTCAAAGAACTTTCGGTGAACATGGTTTCAACAAGCCATCTGGAAGATGAAGATGAAGAAATGATCCGATCCGATGCAAATCCTTGGATCAGACATTTAAACACTCTTTGGGACACCCGCTTTGAACAGCGCGAACCACCCACAGAAGACAAGATTGTTCAGATTAATCTAGGAGATGAGGCCAACTCTAAGCCCATCTTCATAAGCGACAGCCTGTCACCGTCGGAGAAAAAGGATCTAATATCTCTTGTTCAAGAGTACAGAGATGTCTTCGCTTGGAATTACAAAGACATGCCTGGACTTGATCCTCAGGTGGCTATGCACCGCCTCAACATCAATCGGACGTAAAGCTTGTTAAACAACAACAGCGACGGTTCCGTCCAGAAATAATGGAGGCGATTCAATCGGAGGTCAGAAAGCTCATAGATTCTGGCTTCATCAGGGAAGAGCAACATCCCGATTGGGTAGCCAACATCGTCCCCGTTGCTAAGAAAAACGGAAAGACCCGGATCTGCATCGACTTCCGTGATCTAAACGAGGCTTGTCCCAAAGACGAATTCCCATTGCCAATCACAGACGTCATGATTGACAATACCTGCGGATTCGAACGAATGTCCTTCATGGACGGATTCTCAGGATACAATCAAATCAAAATGTATCCTGACGACGAAAAGCACACCTCCTTCAGGACACCATTGGGGGTTTATTGCTATACCGTCACGCCCTTCGGACTGAAGAATGCGGGGGCAACCTATCAGAGGGCCATGAACGCCATTTTCCAGCAGCAAATACGTAAAACGGTAGAATGTTATGTTGATGATATTGCGGTAAAAAGTCGCACTAAGGGTGATCACATAGCTGACCTGAAGGTGGTCTTCGACATCATGCGGGCTCATCGATTGAAGATGAATCCCACCAAGTCCTTCCTGGGGGTGGCCAGTGGTAAATTATTAGGATTCATTGTAACCTCCACCGGGATCCATTTGGACCCGGAAAAGGTTCAAGCTATCCAGGAGATGCAGCTCCCAAGAAATCTCAAGGAACTCAGGGGATTACAAGGACGATTGGCGTACATCCGCAGGTTCATCTCAAACCTCTCTGGAAGATGCCAACCCTTCGCTAAGTTAATGAAGAAGGGTGTCTCGTTCGTTTGGGACGATGCTTGCCAACAAGCGTTCGAGGAAATCAAGCAATACCTCACTCAACCACCAGTCCTTGCAGCTCCGGTATCCGGAAAGCCTTTCCTGGTGTATGTCCGGGCAATGGATCATTCTTTGGGAGCTCTACTAGCTCAGCATGATGATCAAGTACGTGAGCAAGCGATCTACTATCTGAGTAGAACAATGATCGGAGCCGAACATCGGTATAACCCGATCGAGAAGGAATGTTTGGCATTAGTATTCGCCATTCAGAAAATGCGACACTATCTGGTAGGCCAAACTATAATGTCATACCAAAAGTCAACCCCCTGAGGTTACTTATGACTAAGCCTTCATCATTGAACGGCCGGCTGGCAAAATGGGCCATATTGCTATCCCAATATGAGATGCACTTTTTACCACAAAAGGCTATTAAGGGTCAAGCGGTGGCGGATTTCTTAGCTGAGCACCCAGATCCGAGGGCAGCCAAAGTCTACGAGGATCTCCCAGATGAAGTTGCTGAAGTCTGCCTAACTCAGACATCGTTCGAAAGTCCAGTATGGCAACTTTTCTTCGACGGTGCATCGAGAACAAGCCCAAAGGGACATACAGTAGCGGGGGTAGGAGTAGTACTCGTCTCACCACAAAATTATGTGATTCCCCGAGCCATCTCGTTTACCGAATCTTGCTCCAACAATGTAGCAGAATACAACGCTCTTTTGATTGGGATGCAGCTCGCCGATGAGATTGGCGTTAAAAATCTCGAGGCATATGGCGACTCTAAACTCATCGTCAGCCAAGTTCGCGGGGAGTACGAGGTCAGACATGAGGACCTAGTACCCTACTATAACGCAACTATCTGCATGGCCGAAAGGTTCACAAACTTCTACATTGACCATGTACCGCGCAGGCAAAATGCGTACGCAGATGCACTCGCATCCCTTGCGGCCTCCTTAGCTCTTCCAGCTGGAGCAATGGAGAAAGTATTCGTCTACAGTCACGACCTGTATTGCCCGAGAACTGCCCTCGAAGACTATCAGGAGTCAAAGGGAGAGTGTCAAGGCAAAGAAGCGCTGGAATTGTCAACCGGGCCAGAGCTTAAAGACTGGTGATTCCCCTATATCGACTATGTCTTATACGGCATCCTGCCTGAGGACGCCAAGGAAGCGGCTGCCATTCGAAGGAAAGCCCCTAAATTTTACTACAATGCGATTACACGAACATTGTATCGTCGATCGCATGACGGGATCTTGCTCCGGTGCCTCTCACCAAAGGAGGCTCAAGAGGTATTGAAAGAAGCCCACGACGGCATGTGTGGAGCCCACCAACCCGGCCCAAAATTGGCACATCGACTCTAAAGGTTGGGTTACTATTGGCCCAAGATGATTGCCGACGCCGTCACTTATGCTAAAAGATGTCACGCTTGCCAGGTGCATGGCGATTTCATCCATCAAGCACCAGAGTACCTCCACTCTACGACCTCTACCTGGCCATTTGAAATGTGGGGGATGGATGTAGTTGGCCCTATCAGCCCACCATCATCAAAAGGACATCGGTTCATTTTGGCAATAACCGATTACTTCTCTAAATGGGCCGAGGCCATCCCTTTGAAGGAGGTAAAATCGTCTAACGTGATCAAGTTCGTAAAGCATCACGTCATTTACCGTTTTGGTGTACCTCGGCGAATTGTCTATGACAATGGACCCCAGTTCATCAGCCAGGCTTTCCAGAGATTCTGCGCTAAGTTCAGAATCCATAGTGTGTTCTCAACGGCATACTATCCTGCCGCTAATGGCCTCACAGAAGCTTTCAATAAGACCATTGGCAAGCTTCTCAAGAAATTCGTATCGAAAAGTCAACGGGACTGGGACGACAAGTTAGGTGAATGCTTATGGGCCTATCGCACAACTATGCGAACCCCGACTAAAGCCACGCCGTTTTCTTTGGTATACGGGTGTGAAGCCGTGCTTCCACTAGAAATCCAAATTCCATCTCTACGCGTCGCCTTGACAGCAAAGATGACAACAGAGGAGAAGCATCGACAGCGACTCCAAGAATTGGAAGCCTTAGACGATAAGCGTCTGCAGGCCCAACAGTAAATCGAGCTCTACCAGGCTCGAATTACCAGAGCCTTCAACAAGAAAGTTAAAATGCGAACTTTCAAGAAAGCCGATCTTGTCTTAGCCGTCAGAAGACCCATGGTAATGACGCACAAGACAAAAGGAAAATTCCAACCCAAATGGGAAGGGCCATTTGTAGTAGAGTCAGTCTACTCAAATGGGTCATATCGTCTCATAACTTCAAATGGCGATACACTCATGATGCCGATCAATGGCAGATTCTTGAAGAAGTACAATCCTTAATAGTACTCCTCTCCCGATCAAGTTAAAAGTACACCTCTGATCAAAACAAGAAGAGCTTCTTTATTAACATCCGACGCCTCCGACGGCTAAGGATAGAGGAAAACGTTGGCTTTTAAGCCCAACATAAATCTTCGACAACTCATCATGCTGAGGGGAATAGCATGGCTAGCCCAACTCAAACGGTAGTTGGTAAAGGCATATCAAACCCGTTGACAGCTGAGGATTTGCTAAAAATCCTAAGGGACACGTTCCCCTTTGATCCGACGGCTAAGGATAGAGGAAAATGTTGGCTTTTAAGCCCAACATAAATCTTCGACAACTCATCATGCTGAGGGGAATAGCATGGTTAACCCAACTCAAACGGTAGTTGGTAAAGGCACCTCAAATCCGTTGATAGCTGAGGGTTTGCTAAAAATCCTAAGTGGACTCAACTCCACTCTCCCCTCCAAAATCCCTTACCAATTCTCATCCACAGAATGGTAGGTCTACAAAATACAGTTGTTGCCAAGTTAACACTATACCTCTAGTACTTCAAACTCCACTTGTCCATTCTCATCAATAGGATGACAGGTCCTCAAATTGCTCATATCGCAAATCAATTTCTATCAAGTTAATATCACACCTCTAACAAATTACTGTTAAGTTAACATTACACTTCTAAACAGTACATCAAGTGTAATACCCATATCTTGTAATACATAAACTAATAGTGAAAAATAATACGTATAAAGTGTATGTGTATTTTGTTTTAAGAAAATTGTCATTTTTAAAATTTAGATATTATTTTAATTATTATTAATTAATTCTTAATCATGATTAATTGTTTTTATTATCCCATTTTATCTTATTCTTATTTCCTTTGTTTCAAGCCCAAGCCCATCATATCATTGTCCTCCTTTTTCTTTATTTTCCAACTTGAGCCCAAGCCCACTAACAGGCCCAAATCACCTTCAAAAAAAAAAAAAAATAAATAAATTTTCTCAGTTTGCATACACCAGGGATCGAACCCGTGACCATCTTTCCCAAATTGACAGCACACACCACTTGGCCACTTTGACTTTTGTTGCAAAAGGGCACCCACCATTTTATTTAACCTTTATTACCCTTTTACTTATTTCATAACCCATTAATCTTTTATCCTTGTTCCAACCCGAAACCCGAAACCCACAACACTATTACACCCTCTATATAATCAATCCTAAACCTAACCCTAAGTTCTCTAATCCCACAATCTCTCCATCTCTCAACCGCCGCAAGCCCCATGGCCGAGATCCCCCCCTAATCTTTTCCCTATCAACCGACTTCGCCGACCATCTCTAGGTCGCCTCCACCTCCACGGTAATGGGAGTCGCCCCTCCTCCATTCTCGGCCAAAGAACCGAAGTCTGACACGGCCTTCGTTGGAGATTACGGGGTCCCGCCCGAAGGCGTCATCCAGTTTGAGAAGCCCGACGCAACCCCTCCGCGAGATCCGCCGGAGCTCCGACGTCTAGGCCGTATGCTCCCCGATGGCCAAACACCTCATTCCATGTGTATGTGAGTTCTTTTACTTCTCACTTCATTTCAGAATTGAAAATATCTGTTTGATTGCCAACTCTTTTACTGCAAAACATTTTTGTTTATTTTCTCCGAGAGAAAATGTATTCAGGTGATGGGTAATTGCAACAATTAAAAGATTCTATGCATGGAAGTCTTCTTCTTGTGGCACATGCAGAATAAATAAATAAAGTAAAATAAAATTGTAGAATCCTTTAGTTAAATTGTTGTATCTCTAAACCTTTAAATTATGTGATCTTTTCATACCATATCATTGCAAGAAACCCTCTCCCCAGACTGAATGCCCTTCTAGCTCCCTTGTTATGTGACTCACGAGCAGGTGAAGTTTGCAGCTTAACGTAGTGATTTTCTTTTGCAAGTTTACGAGGTAAAATAATGAATGTTCTGCTCGCCTAGAAACAGGATCCAGCTGATTGAAGGAATGTCTCAGTTTGTCATAAGAAGCAGTTGGCATACAACTTAGTACGTCTCTGATGACCATCTGTTTATTAGGAACAGATGGAGTTGAACGAAAGGAGGTCCAATTTTCCAATTGTAACAATTTATATTATAATAGAGCAATAAATCTTTAGAAAATTAGTATCTGAAACGAAATGAACTAATAAGGTTTTTGTAGAAAAATATTCAACCCCTGAGATTTACCCCGTTGTTTTTGTTTCATTGTTTTGTTGATCCATTATCTTGTGACAACATTCCCCCTAATACATATTTAATTTAAAGGTGCAGTGGATCTATTATTCTTCATTTGGAAACTTTACTTTAATGTTTAACATTTAACTTTATAATCCTTGCTTCTTTTTTTTTTGTTTTCTTTAATCATGTAAGAATTAGCTAATGAATTTAGTATTTGGAGAAATTGCTGATGGGCATTTCTCATTATTGATTCCTCCTTTGTGCATAATTTTTGTATGTGTACTTTCACTGTATGTGAACAACTCAAGAAGGGTGGTAGAAGCTGGTGGAATTCTCCATGAAATGATGGAGAAAGGCCTTAAACCGAACTTTCCTGTTTATGTGAAGGTAATGGAGGATTTACATAAGATGTCGAGGGTGATTGGTCATCACAATTAAAATCCATGTTTTTGAAATTTACTCAAAGCAAAGAAGCTGGTGAAGTTTTGTTTCTCTGGAGTTTGCTGTAGTCCAGTGGTTAGCATTTTGAACTGCACACATTCTATTGAAGTACTAGCAGCCATTGATTTAATGTTGGAAGAGTAAGATTACCTCATGAAACTACAAAGTCGATCAAGCGTTTCGGACCCATGACGATCTTAGGTGAGTGTTCTTTATTTTCTTATTGAATATTTCGGTATTATTTTTAAGTGTTTGCTCTTGTACTATTTTCTTTATTCACCATTCTCAGTAGTGTTTTATATGTTACTTACATGTTTCGTCTTCTTTATTTATCAGTTTGATTTCCTATCTCATTCCAAGTGATATCAAGGACCGTACATCTTATTTATTTAGTTAAATTAAGAGATTATTATCATTTCATGTGTTGGTAGTTATCACTGTTGACTTAGGCCTAGCATTGGATACCGTGGACTGTGACTTGATTTGATCTGCTATTTGAACTACATTATATTTGAGGTTAGAGGACATATATTAGGTATAGTATTTATTGGCAGTTCTTGGTGGTTATAGGACTAGAACATATTGGTGTTGAGGAGAGGACTAATTGCAGATTCATTGATATGGTAGTTTACCGTTTTGGCTTACACTGATGTGGACTGATACTTAACGATTTGCAAGGATAGTATTGGGAATATAAGTTGATGGAATAGATAATGATATCCCTTAGTATGGATGGGTGAGATTATGATCAGCTTTAGTTAAGACTGTTATTGAGCAGTACCTAGACTGTTACTGTTATTTTATCCAGGTTATTGAAGTTACTGGGAAATGATTGTTTGACCGTAACCACGGTACAGTCCTATTGTTCATCGTATACACGGTTACTGTTACTGTTACTGTTACTGATATTGTTCACCGTGTATACGATTACTGATTGATTATTACTGTACTGATATTGTTACCGTCCCGTAGCATCCCAGTAATTGAAATGGCATAAGGTATTGATTGTTACTGATGGCATTACCTCACTGACTGTACACTAGACACCTTTCACTGGACCTTGATATATGACTGTATCACTGTTACTTGACATTTAGTACTCCTGTACCCCCTGTATCCATGTCCCATGTACTGTTGACCTGTTAATAGCACAGTCAAACCGGCGTCCGGCGGTTTGCCGCCTGGTGTCGGGATTGACGAGGATGTATCCCACAATCGTGCTAGCGTCCGGCAGATCTTGAAAGGAACTAAGTGCCACGTGGAGCAAAGTGCCACACCATACACATGGTGGGGGCCACCTCTTAAATCCACGGGGGCCACCTCTAGAATCCTGTTTCCCTCAGAGCAAAGTGCCACACGGAGCAAAGTGCCACACCATACACATGGTGGGGGCCACCTCTTGAATCTGTGGGGGCCACCTCTTGAATCTGTAGGGCTATCTATTGTACGTGACGCCTGGTGTTAGCGTGATATTGCATTCTCAGTGCCTATTAGCATCCACACGCACTTGTATGATGATAACCCCTAGGATGCATGTTATTTGGTTCTCTTTCCCTATTCGAACAATGATACCCGCATATCGGAGTTCGGATGAGTTCTACTGGATGTGCGGGCTCCAGGGTGAACTGTCGGATGTTGTGGGACGCCGGTGGGAAAGTGACAAAGATAACGTAGAACCTTATGTTTGGCCCAAAGGCTTTCCACTCTAGTTTTGATGATGACTAACTCATGTAGTTATGAGTACTAATAATCTTGTGTTTTAGTCTCAGATCATTTATCAAGATATTAGTTGGTGTTTAGCTTCAACAAGATGATTTGGAAGCTTGCACATGTTGATTCAAGAGCCCGCGCATCAAAGATGATATATTGCAATTGCTCGGTGAATCTAAGAAGTTTGTGGATCAAGTCAACTTGGAGATTGCGCTCTACAAGAAGACTTAGGTATCCATAGTTTAGTTTGGGTTTAGATCTTAATTGTAAAGATTAGTATAGTATGATAAGCTCAAGTTCACAACACACATGTTTCACGTTTTGAATATTTTCGGTTTTTGGTTTAACCGATCTTGGTTTTCATGAATAGATTTTATATCAAAACAAGTTTACATGGTTTAGTGTATATATGATTTGTTCTATATACATGCATGCTTCTATTGCTTAAACAAACTTAGTTTGATATTCTATTTCATGTGTTTTATGTTTTGGTATTTTTATCAAAACATTATTTTGGACTTAATGACAAAAATTATGATATATATATATGTTTCTTGTATATTGAATTTCTATTCATATACAACATGCTTCAAAAGTGTTTAAATATCATAATTTTGTATTTGGAAGAGTTTTAGACAAAACGTATTTTCTATTTAGATTCCAAGTTTTAGAAAATACGAGTTGTTTTTTGGCAAAATTTCTTTGACACAAAAATAGTCAAATATGTTTGAAATTTTTGTTGGGATTTTTAACACTAGTTCATCTTTCAATATAATATGACAAAACTATTTTTGTGAAATTTTAGAGATTTTGTGGGATTTATTAAAATATTGTTTACTTGGTTTTCTGACCTGAGCCGGTCGACCGGTTATCTACCACCAGTCGACCGATGTCCTGACAGAGTGCACGTATCCGTGTGCACGTCTGTCGGTCGACCGACTGTCTACCGACAGTCGACCGGAATTTTATTTTAAGTCTCAGTCAGGCATCAGTCGACCGGATCGGTCGACCGATAGCTTTGTTTTGCTCACTGTTTTTATCAGTCGACCGACCCGGTCGACCGATAGCCTGTAACGGTCGGATATTTTGTACTAACCGGTCGACCGGCCGGTCGACCGATCTAGCCGTTAAACTGTGAACGGGCAGATTTTTAAATGAGCTGTTATTTGTAATTTGAGTTTTAAAAATCCGTTTAAGGTTTTATTTTGAATTAATCACCTCCTAAACTTCAGTAACTATTTCTTATCTCTTAACCTAGCCCTCTCCTATAAATAGGGGTGTTTGGGGAGAGATTTATGAACAAGAGAAAAGAGGTTTTATTGATTGCTAGAAAAATTCAAAAGAGCTCTATTTTTTCTTCAAAGTTTTTGGGCTTAAATCTTATATTTCTCTGGAGTTTATGCAGCAATCAAAATTGGTTTTGGATTCAAGTTAACAATCTTTTGTGTTTTGATTAGGGTTTTGAAAAACCAAAGAAAAGGGATTTTGGGAAAGGCTTTCTATTTGAACTTCTCTATCTTAATTTGATTTATTTCCCAAAGATTTTCTTTGTGTTGCTGGTTTCAAATCCCTTGGTTTTCTCCACACTTGAGCTACAATCTACTATATTGTCTATAGGCTTTGTGTGAGAAAAAGGAGATTGTTTGTGGTTGTTGCCTTAAACCACCAAGTAGCAAGAAATTGTTTTGTGGTTGTTGTTGTATACCACTAAGTTGTATTCCTTTACTTTGTGTGGCTTTGTGCTTTTGCCTCAAGAGGAGGTTGTGGTTCTTGTAACTTTCTTTGTGATAGTGAGAGTGTTAGAATCCATCTGGGGATGGCGGGGATGTAGAGCTGGGTGCTCGAACCTCGAGAACATACCTTGGTGTTTGCGTTTGATCGATTGGCTCTCTCTATCTCTATCTCTATTTACTTTGTGCCTTGCATTTACATTCCATATTGTTCATCATATTTGCTTGGCTTGGTTGTGTGTGCATCACTAGTGGATCACACTTGAGTGCTCATTGCATCTAGATTTTTAATTCCGCATTTAGTTCCATTGATTAGCATCATCACCTATTCACCCCCCTCTAGGTGATTTCAATTGGTATCAGAGCTTGTGCTCCTGATATTTTGGTTTAACAACCTAGGAGTAAAAGATCTTGGTTTGCTAATCTTCATTTGCATTTCATTTGCACTCACATCTTAGATGCATTCATGGCTAGCCCTCCTATGTTTGACCATTTTAGACTTGATGCATGGAAGGTAGACATGACTAGGCATTTAAAGAATCTAGGTCATCTAGTTTATCAAGCCATCACTATAGAAGACCACCCAAATACTAGTAAGCATAAGAAGGCCAATGCATTAGCCCTTAGGACACTTCAAGCATCTTTAAATGAACATCTTTTTCCTATATTTGCTAAATATGATTCGGCTTTTGCAGTTTGGAGTATTCTAACTTCTCCGGAGCTACCCGTGATCATCAACAAGATAAGGAAATCTAAAAGAGAAGCTTCCGAAGAGCTTGGCTTTATGGCATATGGGAATGACTCTCATGAGGTACATTCAAATTCCCCTCTTAATGAAAGCTCTAGTTCTTTTTGCAATGGTTGTTTTGAAGTTCAAAATTTGAATGTTGAACTTGCTTCTAAACTTGAAAGTTTTATGGAAAAACATAACTCTTTGAAAAAGAAACATTTGATTTAAAAGGAGAATTAAAGGATTTATGTTCAACTTTTGAATCGGTTTTGCAAGAGAAGGAAGAGATTACTAGTGAACGTGACTCACTACAATCTCAACTAGACATTGCCTTAAAAGAGATTGAAGTTTTGAAAAATAAAAATGATCTTGATAATTGTGATGATATTGTTGAGCACAATGAGGTTTGTCTTCTAGATTGGATCTTGTTTTCAAGGAAAATCTTACTTTGAAAAATAAAATTGATTCTATTTCAAAAGAATTGGATTTGGTTTTGATTAAAAATAAATCTTTGCAAATGAGATTGATATGCATGTGTGCCATGATAGTATTGCTTCTTGTTCTAGCACACCTATTGCATGCTCCACTTTGTCTTCTAACATAGAAAATGATATAAATGTTTTGAAGAAAAGTGTTGATTGTTTAGGCTCCACTTTGAGCCATTGTGCCATGAATCACTCACGTTTGGAAACCTTGGTTCGCAAGAAACAAGTTCCAACCTTGCATGCACACTCTTCTATGCATACACATGCTTCTCATGATCACCATCATCATATGTATGCTCACGTGTACACATGTACACATTGTGGTCGAAAAGGCCACCTTGCTAGATTTTGTTATGATCGCATTTATCATGAAAATTTAGCAACTAATCTTGTGTGGGTTAGGAAAGATACTAACCCCCGTGGACCCACAAGAAAATGGGTACCAAGATCCACCACTTTGATGTTTGATGTAGGTGGAGGCTCTCGCATCATGTGAGAGTATTGGTGCCTTGAGGTGGATGCGTTCTTAGCCTAAAAGAAAATCATTTGGATGCTTCACACTCAAGGGAATTTGGTGGAAGGATCACCGTGTTTTGGAGAACTTGAAATGCACCTTCATTGGTTTTGGTATCATTTCTAACTCCTAATTTTTTATTTGCATGCTTTTCATTTCATCTTTTATAGCATGCTTAGAGTTTCATGATTAGTAAGATAATGACCATGTTTATTAGAACTATGCTTTACATGATTAGTTCTTGAGACACCCATGTTAATATGGATATATCTTGTGTTCTCCTTTGTTTTAGCCATCATGTTAATCATAAGATCTAATGCACATGTTCTTATCATATTGATCATGTGGATTTGTGTGATTGTTTTTGATATTCCATGTTTTGGATGATTATTTTTCATGTTGATTCTTGACTCGTTTTGTGCTTCATATGTTGACTACATGCTTGAATAATTGTTTTCATTAAGACTAGAATTTATACTTGTGCAACTAATGAGCTACAAATAAACCTTTATATATGTTTGTGCTTGAATGCTCATTTGTGTTTATTTGATGTACTAGTATAGTCTAGTTTTGATGATTCATGTATTCTAACTTGTATTGAATTATGTGAATGACCCATTTTGGATATGTTTTATGATCTTGAGTTTTGACTTCATGTATATGTCTATTTTGTCCAAACTATTAGCTATACATGTACATCCTTGAGCCACGTGCCTTCATGCATACTCTTTTGTGGACTCTTTAAGTTTGGGATATGTATGTATACTTTAGTTTGTACATGACATACATATGCCTTGAAGTTTAGATCATTTGTGATGATTTCCATGTTTGATGGTGATTTCAATTATTGCATTTGACTTGTATTCACATATTTGGATGGATTTCATGTTTCTATGTGATTTCCCATTTAAGATAAAGTTCTTGTTTCAAATAAGTGATTTTTCAAATTTCAATTGATGATTTTCATATTGAGCTTAACTGTCAATTTTCATGATAATATGATTTTCACAACACTTATACACTCACCTTATTTGATGTTTTCTCATGATTTGATCTTCATGAGTCCCAATTGTGCCATATAGATTTTTGAGTGTTTGGTGATCTTGTGATTTTCATGTTTCATGAAAAATCCTTTTGTTTTATCTTGAAGGATTTCTACTAGTTTTCAAAATTTCATAAACTAGTTCATATTCTTCACTTTGGTAGTGATTTTCAAACATACTATATTGTTCAAATCTATTTTTGAAAACCCCTACCATTCATGGGCGGTGGATGGGAGACCATGATCAAGTATGCTTCATCTTGAAAATCATTTAAAACTTATCTTGGATGGGTGGTAGTTGATATGAGCTATACACTTGACCTTATCTTTGTTATTTCAATTGGTATCATTGAGTTCTTTCAATTGGTATCAATATGACATTCTTTTGTATACTCATATATGTTTTTGTTTTATGTATGTATGCTTACACTCCATATAGTATCAATTTCAATTGGTATCTATTTCCTACATACATATATAGATGATTTATTTGTGCCTATTATATTCTTATGTCTTAGAGCACAAATGTTGGCTATGATGAGCTTAAGTTTTTAAATTGGTATTCTTATACAAGCTTTATCATAATTTTTAGATTGCTAAGCTTGAATTTTTCAACGTATATCATGTTTCAATTGATTTAATTTTCAATGGTATCTTATTTCAAGCCTATGCATATATCTTTTTTGGTATTTCATAAAGGGGGAGAAAACTCGTATTTTACATTTCAATTGGTATTGGTTTACCATTGTGTTTGTTTCCCACTCCCTAACTTTATGATGGAAAATGATTTAAACATTGTAGTGTAATTGGTATTAAGATGCAATTTTGTTTTTCAATTGGTTTCATGAGCTTTTAATGAAAAATTTCTTCTTTTGGTATCAAGAGGTCACTTGTTTATTAAATTGGTATCAACTTTGGTTTATTGTTTATTGGTATCATGGTTACATTGCTTGTTTTCATGTTAACATAAAATGATTATTCTTGTTTCAATGCCTTGTATAATTTTGGTATTGATAATTTCAATTGGTATCTCAATGCACCTCATTGACCCATCTTTATTTGATATCATGCTTTGTTTTTGATTTTTACCCCTTGAAAGGGGAAGAGGAATTTGATTTCAATTTGTTTGGTTTACCCCTTTGTTGATGAGTGACAAAAAGGGGGAGAAGAATTTGTAGTTTATATGCATGGTAGTTTTATGCATGTATTTTGTGTTGTTACATTTTAATATGTGTTTCAATTTGGTATCTAGAGCATGTCTATATGTTTGGTATCTAGAGCATGTTTTTATGTGTTTTATGCATGTTGATGCATACATATTTATGAACATTCATCATATATCTTTATGTTTATTGTTATGCATGAGTTAAGGGGAGCTTCTTTGAAGCTTTACTTTAATCCATGCATATATAACTCCATGAGTTTTGTCATCATCAAAAGGGGGAGATTGTTGGCCCAAAGGCTTTCCACTCTAGTTTTGATGATGACTAACTCATGTAGTTATGAGTACTAATAATCTTGTGTTTTAGTCTCAGATCATTTATCAAGATATTAGTTGGTGTTTAGCTTCAACAAGATGATTTGGAAGCTTGCACATGTTGATTCAAGAGCCCGCGCATCAAAGATGATATATTGCAATTGCTCGGTGAATCTAAGAAGTTTGTGGATCAAGTCAACTTGGAGATTGCGCTCTACAAGAAGACTTAGGTATCCATAGTTTAGTTTGGGTTTAGATCTTAATTGTAAAGATTAGTATAGTATGATAAGCTCAAGTTCACAACACACATGTTTCATGTTTTGAATATTTTCAGTTTTTGGTTTAACCGATCTTGGTTTTCATGAATAGATTTTATATCAAAACAAGTTTACATGGTTTAGTGTATATATGATTTGTTCTATATACATGCATGCTTCTATTGCTTAAACAAACTTAGTTTGATATTCTATTTCATGTGGTTTTATGTTTTGGTATTTTTATCAAAACATTATTTTGGACTTAATGACAAAAATTATGATATATATATATGTTTCTTGTATATTGAATTTCTATTCATATACAACATGCTTCAAAAGTGTTTAAATATCATAATTTTGTATTTGGAAGAGTTTTAGACAAAACGTATTTTCTATTTAAGATTCCAAGTTTTAGAAAATACGAGTTTTTGTTTTGGCAAAATTTCTTTGACACAAAAATAGTCAAATATGTTTGAAATTTTTGTTGGGATTTTTAACACTAGTTCATCTTTCAATATAATATGACAAAACTATTTTTGTGAAATTTTAGAGATTTTGTGGGATTTATTAAAATATTGTTTACTTGTTTTCTGACCTGAGCCGGTCGACCGGTTATCTACCACCAGTCGACCGATGTCCTGACAGAGTGCACGTATCCGTGTGCACGTCTGTCGGTCGACCGACTGTCTACCGACAGTCGACCGGAATTTTATTTTAAGTCTCAGTCAGGCATCAGTCGACCGGATCGTCGGTCGACGATAGCTTTGTTTTGCTCACTGTTTTTATCAGTCGACCGACCCGGTCGACCGATAGCCTGTAACGGTCGGATATTTTGTACTACCGGTCGACCGGCCGGTCGATCGATCTAGCCGTTAAACTGTGAACGGGCAGATTTTTAAATGAGCTGTTATTTGTAATTTGAGTTTTAAAAATCCGTTTAAGGTTTTATTTTGAATTAATCACCTCCTAAACTTCAGTAACTATTTCTTATCTCTTAACCTAGCCCTCTCCTATAAATAGGGGTGTTTGGGGAGAGATTTATGAACAAGAGAAAAAGAGTTTTATTGATTGCTAGAAAAATTCAAAAGAGCTCTATTTTTTCTTCAAAGTTTTTGGGCTTAAATCTTATATTTCTCTGGAGTTTATGCAGCAATCAAAATTGGTTTTTGGATTCAAAGTTAACAATCTTTTGTGTTTTGATTAGGGTTTTGAAAAACCAAAGAAAAGGGATTTTGGGAAAGGCTTTCTATTTGAACTTCTCTATCTTAATTTGATTTATTTCCCAAAGATTTTCTTTGTGTTGCTGGTTTCAAATCCCTTGGTTTTCTCCACACTTGAGCTACAATCTACTATATTGTCTATAGGCTTTGTGTGAGAAAAAGGAGATTGTTTGTGGTTGTTGCCTTAAACCACCAAGTAGCAAGAAATTGTTTTGTGGTTGTTGTTGTATACCACTAAGTTGTATTCCTTTACTTTGTGTGGCTTTGTGCTTTTGCCTCAAGAGGAGGTTGTGGTTCTTGTAACTTTCTTTGTGATAGTGAGAGTGTTAGAATCCATCTGGGGATGGCGGGGATGTAGAGCTGGGTGCTCGAACCTCGAGAACATACCTTGGTGTTTGCGTTTGATCGATTGGCTCTCTCTATCTCTATCTCTATTTACTTTGTGCCTTGCATTTACATTCATATTGTTCATCATATTTGCTTGGCTTGGTTGTGTGTGCATCACTAGTGGATCACACTTGAGTGCTCATTGCATCTAGATTTTTAATTCCGCATTTAGTTCCATTGATTAGCATCATCACCTATTCACCCCCCCTCTAGGTGATTTCACCTTACTGATTGTTATTGAATGCATTGAATGAACACATTGTGTTATACCCTGAATGGTTACCCTGCCTTATGACATATGACGGTATACATGATTGTAACCAGGACCACATGATTGTAACCAGGACCACTTATGACCAGACTTGGATACCAGTTTAGTGACATGTGATAGGTTACCTATTGTGACATCTGTTGTTTTCTTACTATTGATCAGTTGTTGTCTATCTTTATTCATGTTGTCATCATGTTTATTACAGTTCTGTATTTATCCGTTATATGGTCTCTTTTATCTGCAGTTGCATTTATTACTATTTATGCACATTGTTTCTCCTGCACGAGCTATTTCCCCTTTACACACACACTCATTATGGTCGCGTTCTGACGACCCTGGATTTGCACGTCCAGCTATTGGACGATTGTTTCTAATGTGCAGGTATTCGATGAGACAGTACGCCTTGTGAGGAGCTTGGGTCCCCTCCCTTTGATTCTGGTATACTTGCATTTTATTCTTGTTATAATTCCTTGTTTCCTATATATATCACCTTTGACTTCTGTTCAGCTGCCATTTTCTTCCTGTACTCATTGTTATCATGTGTAGTTTTATATGTTATATTGCAGTGGTCCTTGATTATTATAGTTCTGATTATAGCTAGTTCAGGTTACAATTTAGGCTTAGCGTATATACGTGGGGTATTTCCCTCGCGTATATGCGTCGCCATAACGTCTCCGTATCTTGAGGATCGGGGCGTTACAGAGTGGTATCAGAGCACAGGTTCGACATAAAGAGAGAACCTAGTTCCTACCTGTAACCTGAGACAGTTATTGTTGACACTGCAATATACATATACTATTCACATGATAATATTGACTCCATTTGGAATTGATCGTCCTCTCTTTGGAATTCCATTCTTAATCTGTTGACATACATGATTCCAACACTTCATTAGGGTGATTTGGATGTGCCATCTTGATTTTATCGCTCCTTCCTATTCGTTCCTCCTGATTCTATCTCTTGAAATCGGTTACTCCATGTTGAAGATGGTACCAGAGATCAGAGCGCGCAGCGGAATCGTGGTGTCCCAACGAGACGACGTGGAAGCCTGTTTATGTTTCCTCTTGATTGTTGATTCTTTTATCATTCCGTGTTTGAAACTTGTTTGTTTCTTCTTGACCTTGATTCTTTTACCATTCCCTACCTTATTTGAAATTTCGAGGACGAAATTTTTATAAGGTGGGTAGAATGTAATACCCATATCTTGTAATACATAAACTAATAGTGAAAAATAATACGTATAAAGTGTATGTGTATTTTGTTTTAAGAAATTGTCATTTTTAAAATTTAGATATTATTTTAATTATTATTAATTAATTCTTAATCATGATTAATTGTTTTTATTATCCCATTTTATCTTATTCTTATTTCCTTTGTTTCAAGCCCAAGCCCATCATATCATTGTCCTCCTTTTTCTTTATTTTCCAACTTGAGCCCAAGCCCACTAACAGGCCCAAATCACCTTCAAAAAAAAAATAAATAAATAAATAAATTTTCTCAGTTTGCATACACCAGGGATCGAACCCGTGACCATGTAATACCCCGTTCCGGAATACGTACTTAGTTGCGTATTCAGTTTTTCGATCGTATTTTTCGATTTACTTCCTGTATTTGACCGATTTCAGTTTAAAAATCATTTTCCAATATTATATATATTTTCTATGATTTTCTGGAATTTTCCTGAATTTAATTAAATATTTTCAAAACCGGTGTCGACCAGTGCCACTGATCGATTCTCAGATTTTAATTCACAAACAGTTAGGAATTTCTAGAAGGTCCTTTAGACTTTATTCTTAGAATTATATTTTCTATCTAAATACTTTTTCTGAGAATTTTATGAATTTATGAAAATTCCAACGGAGTCGGTAGATAACTGATTCCGGAATTTTTAGTTTTAAAACCATAAAGTATTTCTTCAAACGGATTTCACTATGAGTCTTCATATATTATTCTTGATTTTTGGTAAAATTTACGAGTCGTTCCGAGATACTTGAATTTCGGACGATTTCGGTATTTTCCGAAACGTTTTCCGCATCCTCGACTTAAACCCGGGAATTTGTCTTTCATTTTTAAATCCAAGAGAAAATTTTTCATTTATAATTTCCTTTCCTTTTTCCTTTTTCTTATTTCCTTCCTTCCTCCACAACCACAAGTTTTTCTATTTTCCCAAAATTCCAATCTTTTCTCAAAATTTCACCTCCACTCACTTCCACCAACCCCTCATTTAATGTCTCTCTCTCTCTCCCCATGGCCGGCCAAGTGGCCAAGAGAAGGGACACTCATCCCCTCCCCTATTTACACAAAACCCCCTCTCAATTACCTTATTTACACCTCCTTTACAAAATCAAAATCCTATATAAACTTTCCTTTACATTTCTATTACTCTTTTCTTCACTTCAACAAAGGATTAGCCTTCACCATCTCCTCCTCCATCTCAACCTCAACCACCTACTTCCAAAACATCACCTAGGTCATCTTCTCCATCTCAAGCAACCACCACTTCTTTGGATTGGGATCGTCCGCAACATCGCCAAGGATCAAGTTGGTGATATTGTCGACAACAACCTTTTCGGAACTCGTAAAGCTTCGATTAACCAATCCTAGTGAGTATTTTTACTCACCAAGACTTGATCAATGTAGGCTGTCTAAAAATGACTAACCAGGCAAGCCATCAAAGAAGCAGTCTTAAACATTAGACGCAAGGGACTGAAGCCCGCGTCTCAGCATCAAGGCGCGTCGGCCCGAAGCCCGCGTCTCAACTTCAAGGCGCGTTTGGTTCAAAGCCCGCGTCTCTACATCAAGGCGCGTCGGCCCGAAGCCCGCGTCTCAACTTCAAGGCGCGTTCGGTTCAAAACCCGCGTCTCAGCATCAAGGCGCGTCGGCCTGAAGCCCGCGTCTCAGCATCAAGGCGCGTCGGCCCGAAGCCCGCGTCTCAACTTCAAGGCGCGTTCGGTTCAAAACCCGCGTCTCAGCATCAAGGCGCGTCGGCCTGAAGCCCGCGTCTCAGCATCAAGGCGCGTCGGTTCAAAGCCCGCGTCTCAGTTGCAACCGCCCCAGATCGTGGAGGTCAGTTACCGCGCGTATAGCGGGTAACGGCCCCTCATTCAGGCGCATTTTTAGGGGGCACGATCACCCCTTAAGACCCCTATAAATAGCCTGTTGGCTATGAAGGAAGGGTCGATTGATTGAATCAAAAGGGAGAGGGGTCGGGCATTCTTGAATCCAGAATCAGAGAAGGGTCGGGCGAGCAAATTAAATCCAAAGGTCGGAGATTTTGAGAGAAGCACGACGCCAACAAGAGAGAAGACTCTTCAGCAGGCTTACTGAGTACTAAACCGCTCTTCGCTTACCTCCTCTTTGAGAGTTTGGTAGACGGAGCTGAGTACTCCCCTACCGGCCGAAGAGAAGACCCCCGACGGTCCAGGACGGTCATCTGGTCAACGGAGAACAAGATTCACTCTCCATCGCCACACGAAGAACCCAGCCTTAAACAAAGGGAAGACTCAAGCATCCTCCCTCCCTTGTAGTCGGAATATTGTTTTTGTTGTAATCTTTCAACTGATTCAAGGAAATTTTACGGCAAATCTCTTTCCGTACCGAACAAGAGATGGCGACTCCGCTGGGGAATACATTCGTGACCGATGAGCACATCGTGGTGCAGGATGACGTTCTCCGTAAGGGGAAGATGGTCGAATCACTCGTCGTTGAGTTCGACCAGGCGAAGTACGAAGAGTTTCTCTCTTCTGGCTCCAAGAGCCCAAAGACCCGCGTCTGCCGCAGGGTCTCGAGTGGACAGCTTCCCGAAGCCCTATCTGTGGCTCTATCGGACGCTGCTGTCACCCACTGTGCTGCGTCCGGCTTACGCGTCAACGCCTCCCCGAAGGCCCGCGTGACATCCAACGCCTCTGCTGCGATCAACCGCGACGCACAGAACCCACGCGCCAACGCCTCCCAGAAGGCCCGCGTGGTCCCCCGGCACAACTACTGCTGCGACCAACCGCGTCGCGCAGAAACCCCGCGTCAACGTCTCTCAAGAGACCCGCGTGGTGAACATCCCTGGTTCTTCAAACCAGGAAATTGTTGGCTTCTCTCCTCCTCCACGACGCAATCGGAATGCCGAGCGTCGGCTGAGAAGACGCGCGCGTCAACACTCGGTCGGAACCGATGGTTTTCTGACTGGGGTTGGACGCGGCGTTCAATCTGATGCCTTGCCCGCACCCCGACCAGTGCGAGAGATCCGCGTTTGGCGACCCAAACGCGAGACTCCTCAAGTTGTGTCTGCCGAAGACAACTTGCCAACGCCAAGCGAAGCGCGCTTCTGCGTCTCATCAAACGCAGGACGCATGCGCCCCAGGCGTAGGGCCCAGCAGCCCACTATCTCCCAAGTTTCTCTGCTCCAACGCAGCAGACAACAGTGCGAGGACCGCGTCTCGTCTCAACAGAGACGCCAGACGCGCGTAACGCCTCAAGTCTCTCTGCTCCAACGCAGCAGACAACAACGCGAGAACCGCGTCTCGTCTCAACAGAGACGCCAGACGCGCGGAACGCAACAGCGTGACCACCGCGTTTCTGAGACCTGCGTTCAGACAGCGCAACACACGACTGCCCCCCGTCTTCGACGTTGTGAGGCCAGTCTATTTAATCCCCCTCCCACGGATTTGAGGGATTATTTGACAAGGAAAAGAAGTGCCAATCAGGCACTTCTTCTTGCTGCTGTCAACAACTCATCCAGATGCTCTCTGGATGCCATTGCGAATCAGGCGTGCACCAGCCGTCTTTGATTAGACAGCTGACCCTGATTCCTCCGTCAGCCAAAAGAAGACGCTCCCACCGAAGGAGAACCTTCCCTGATGTCGAATACCCGGAGCTTACTGCATATATGACAAGCAGAAGCAGGGGAAAACAACCAATGGTCAATTCAGAGGGGTCAAACTCTGAGACAGAAGGGGTGTATCGACATACCCGTACCAGGACAGGGACCATCCCCCCAATTGACTATAATGCCTTATCCCGCGGCATTAGAATGGACGACTCTCTCCGTAGTGATAGAGTCGCAAGATTCGAACTCTTCCGGTGAAAGGGGAGTTTTTGCCTACATGGCAGATGCTCCTGAGGATAATGAAGACGCTCCTAGGAGACAACTAAGCATCTAGTGCAGATGCAGAAGCACCAAATGCAAATACTCTCCTCTCAGCAGAGAACCATTGACGGTCTCAAGCACATGCTTGAGAAATTGCTCGAAGAGAGAGAGAGATCTCCTCCTAGAAGGCCAAGAGCAAGAAGGGGAAGGAGAGAAAGTCCACCCTCCGATCCTTCCGAAAGGACACGACGATCTACTCCAGATGTGTCCCAGCCTTCAGCGCATGCAGGAAGCAACCCGGACTCGGAGAAGGCTCAAGATCAAAGAATGAGCCTACTGGAGCAACGACTCAACGCCCTTGCCAGTCGTAAAGATCTCCAAGAAGCTGGAGTGGTCCGGCCCTATCCGGCCGAGTGGGACTTAGTCCCGTACCCTCCTAAGTTCAAGGCTCCAACTCTCCAAGCATTTGACGGGAAGGGATCACCCAACCAGCATATCTACTACTTCAAATCCCAACTGGGAATGTGGTAGATAACGACGCTATATTGGCGCGACTGTTCATTGGCACCCTAAAAGGGTTGGCCTTTGAATGGTTTATGAAGCTCCCGGAAGGTTCCATCAAGAACTGGGGCGACTTGGAGAAGCTGTTTCTAACACGCTTCTTTGAAGATGATTCGGAGGTCACAATGCCTACCCTTTTAGCTACCAAACAGCGAAAGGGAGAGTCCGTTAAGTCTTTCGTAGAAAGATTTCGGAACACGGCACTCCGATGTCCAAGCGGCATGACCCAGGCCACCCTGGTGGAAACATGTCGCCACAATCTCCAAACCTCACCCTTGCTCAGATAGGAGTTGCTGAAAGCCGCACCTGGAAACAATTAGTCCAGCAAGGTGAACAGGCTGAGGAGATTGTTGCCCGCGTCAGAGCGGAAGAAGGCAAGCCCAGGCCAGAGAGGTCGACAAGGCGTGCACCAGACACATCCCTCCAAACCAAACGGAAGGATAATTTGGCGACGGAGACCAAATCTCCCACCAAACCTCAAACAGGCAGGGCAAGTGGCTCTTCAAGCCAGCCACGCCCCAAAAAGCAGTATTCCTTCAAGGAGGAACACGTCGATTCGCTCTTCAAACTACAACAAGAGCAATCGACTGAAGCTCCCTGAAATCAGGCGCCCGGAAGAAGTCGGCAAGACCGACAATCCCAACTACTGCCTGTACCATAGGATGCTCGGGCACCCTACCAGGAGCTTGCTACATCTTCAAGGACGTCCTTCAAGCCCTGATTGACGCGGAGGTATTAAAACTCCGACCAGAGCAGAAGAAGATGACGGCCAACATGACGTCGATGCTCACTTTGGGACACGACCCCCGATGCCGTGGGAGTGATATCTGTCCCGAAAGGAGAATTGAGAGTGGTCAATACAGACCCTCATCAGCAGCAGGAGAAAGGCTTGGTACCCGTCCCTACACCTCAAGGGGAAATCATGTGGGTCCACCCTGACCTCGTCGACGAGCAACAATGGACGACTGTGACCAACAGGAAGTCCAAAGGCAAGGGGAAGGCATCATCTTGCCACGTGATCTGCGCTTCTTCCCGGGAAAGCAGACGCTGATGTTCCTTCGCTGACCGACTCAGAAGAGGAAACAATAGTCCTGGCGGCAGGAGCCAAACCAACCGACAGCAGGCACCGTTCAGGGCAGGCGTACTTGAAGCAGTACGGGCGAAAAGGCGGTGGTCCCTCCTCAACCAGCTGTAGAGCCAGCTCAGCCCTCCACAAAACCACCCGTGGAGAAACAGAAAGAAACTCGGTTTTCTCGGGTTCTTTCAAGAGTGCAGCGGAAGGATCTTCGACACCTTCGACACCTTACCGCTTCGATGTGCTGGCTCAGTTAGCCAACATCCCAGCACGCATTACCTTGTATGAGCTCCTGAGGCTATCAAAGTCAACCAGAGAAGCTCTACAAGAAGCCCTGACAAACGCTGAGGCCTTTCTGACCCACGTACCGAGGAGGAAGATGTAGAGGATTGCCTCCACACCTCCCCAAATGCTCCCTGCATCTCTTTCACAAAAGATGACATGCAGGTTAAAGGGAAGCATGACCGACCCCTATACTTCACGGGGTATATCGGGTCATCGAGGTGAATCGCATTCAGGTAGACCCTGGGTCCGCACTAAGCATCATACCTCGCCGGGTCATGCAATTTCTGGGCATTCCTACCCATCGTCTGAGCCCTACCCAGACGACTATTTATGGGTTTAATGCCAACAGCTCCGCCGATGGGGAAAGATCAAGCTCAAATGCCGGATCGGGAGCCTCAAATCAGAAGTAACGTGTTACGTCATTGACGCTGACACGTCTTACAACTGTGCTGGGACGACCATGGATTCACCAAAATTCCATCGTCCCCTCCACTCTCCATCAAGTCATGAAATACATTGACGAGAGCGGACAGGTCCGAACGTTGATTGCCGAAAGGCATCCGTTCAAAGGGGTCGAGAATTATTTCACGGATTCCTCTTATATGAGGAGAATAATGAAACCCGCAACCAGAGGAGCCAGACTCTGGTAACGAGGCTGACATCGAGCCCGAAAAAGAGAGTGCATGTGGGAGCTAGAACCACTTGTAAAAGAGCATAATAAGCTCGATGTTGATAACACCGACGATGTAGGCGGTTGGGTATATTAATGAAGATTTAGATTTCGCGTACTTTCCTGTGTGTGAGTCTGATTCAATACCGTCGGATACCAGTACGGCGTAGA
>JAVJIF010001278.1:0-51995 GCA_038442645.1 Agave tequilana
GAAAACCTCCCACCAACCTTACCCTTCCCTGGCTGATTAGCTTGTGGTTAGAGTCTACACTAAACCTCCGTGGACAGTCTATCAGTTAGGAGTCGTCTAGGTCCTAAGTCTACCCTAACTTAGGTTAGAATTTTTCTTTCTTTTGTTTGTTTGTTTGTTTGTTTTTGTTTTGATTGTGTGATATGGCTTACAATTACAATTCTTTCTCCTAATAATATCCATATTTCACACCATCTCCATATTCGGATAATTCAACCCGGTGTTTTACAATATGCAACAATCAAATACACCGGGTTGGCCTTATCCGAATCAATAGCCCATACCCCCCATCTAATAACTATAATTTTTCATAATAATTTCAACTCTTCACCGAGTAATTGGGATTCCAGTCCCCCGAGTTTATTATCAACCTCCTTGTCCACCATATTCACCGAGTCCCCAATATCAACAATATTCATGTCCCGATTCCGCTTCATATACTCCTTTTCTGAACCATTTGAAGAAAAATCTGAGTTACTAAGGAGTTTAGAAGCCAATTTACAGAGAGCTGAGCAACACACTTCCAGAACCATTTGCCTCTCCAATTCCACAGTATTTTCAAAGTCTTACTCAGTTCCACCTTTTCATAATGAACAACAATTTATGAGTATGATTTCTTGTGTGAGTCCACTTTTCCATCGCCACACATTTTTGACTCACATTTCACCATCAAGTTTCAAGACAATACTTCATCTTTCCATCAAAACATGAAGTCATCATTATGGAAAGATACTTGAAGACATGACTCATGCTCAAATGCTAGAAATCGTGACTTAGATTTGATGATCCAAACTCTTCATTCTCATCCTATTTCTAATGTCACTAAGCCCTCTGTTAAATCCAAAGAGTCATGTAGTCTTGGAAGTCCAGATTCAATTTCAGCACGTTCACCTAAACTTGTCCAAACTTCAGATTCAATTGACATTTTGGCAAGTTTTTCATTTCCTAAATTGAACTTGTCCAAACGTCAAATCCCATTAACATTTTGGCAAGTTTTTTCATCTCCTACAAATGACTTGTCCAAACTTCAGATCCAATTGACATTCTGGCATTTTCCTTTCCCTGAAATGAACTTGAGCATGATTATGATCCTGAACTTTCACCAGATGATTCAACTCTACTTCTGATTCCATCATGACTTCCTATCCTTACCTGATTTCAATCCATTTCCAAAGTCAGAATTGAATCCAGTACCTATCCATTGTGAAATTGAATCACCAAATATTTTATGATGATCACATTGAACTTGCCAATTCCATACTTCTGAAAATCCCATTGATAATTGGCAAGTTCACATTTTTCTGAAATTGAATTACATAGGAATGTGATCTTGAACTCCAACTTAGTGATTCAATCCTCTTTTCTGATTCGATAATGACTCGGTATCTCTACCTCACATCAATCTTTTCCCGGAGTCAACCTTGAATCCTTGCCCAATTCACAATGAAGTTGAATCACCCATCTTTGAGGATCATTTGAACTTGCCCAATTCTACACTTCTGAAGATCCTATTGACAATTGGCAAGTTCTCCATTTTGTGAATTGAACTCAATGAGAAATGTGACTTTGACCCTCAAGTTTGTGATTTTTCAAATACCTGAATCATTAATGACTCCTGTTTTGTTACCCAATTTGAGTAACATTTCAGAGTCAGTTTTGATTCCTAACCTCCTGAACTTGAATCACTAATCTTAGATAGTCACATTCCATCATGGGAAACTGAATGTGGACTTGAGCTTCATTTTCTTGACTTGGACCCAGTTCTTGAATCCATTCCGACTCCTGAACTTTACTTGACTTCATTCACTTCCCTGAGTCGTGTTCCTTTCCGAGTCCAAGTCAAACCGTTCTATCATTCCATATTCCATTCTGGGACAAGGTAGTTGATAAATTTAACTCAGAAATTATTTTAAAATTTGGAAATTAGATGGGGGAATGTACATAATAATCTTAAATGCACACATCATTTTTGTGGGTCATATTTTGAAAATTTCTGGTGGTTCCTGAAAACCCAACGTAAAGTTGATTGGGCCATGTTCCGTGGACCAATCCGTCACCACCGGAACCACCACCTTAAGGTAATTTTTTTTACTAACATAGGATTTACTAACATAGAATTTAGAAAATAAATAAAAAAAAATAAAAAAATGAGGAGGGATTTTTATGCTTAAAGGAGTTTCCACACTTTCCAAATTCAAATTTCCTAGTTTTCCTCAAATTCCATCTTTCAAGAATTCCTAAGTTTTGGTCATTCCAAATTCCTAGGAGTCAACTTCTCTTTTCAAAGCTACATATTCCAATGTGGTAAAAATCCTTTTGACTTAGGGATAGAAGTGGAAACCTATTGATTTTTTTTTTCCTCCTTTAAAAAACCCCCTTCCACACACTCCTCCCTCAAACGAAATAACTCTCCTCAGATCTGCAACTCTCTCCCAAAGAGCCGCCACTGAAATTTTTTCTTCTTCCCAGATCTCACTATTCTGACGCGATTTCCTGGAGTTTGCCGAGCTTCTGCGGCAATTCTGACGATTCCAGCGCGCCGCCAAGTTCTGTCCGATCAATTTCAACTGTTTACTGCTGATCTGGTGCTATATCTTCCTCCAGAGTTCCCTGCACCCACAACAGAGATCGATTTTATTCCCCCCACGTAATCCGGGGGTGGTTCGAATTCAAATCTCTTCCTTTTTACTGCTTCGATCTTGATTCATATTATGGCACTGCAATTTTTGTTGAGAAAGATTTTGGGCGGATTTTGGTGATGTAAATGGTTATGGGCATGTATTTTTAGAAAGAATTAGAGCTAGGAATTGGTACACATTAGTATACGACACACTGAGACCGATGCATTGTATTTGTCCCGAACTAGTGACAATGTTTTACACGCATCTTGATCAAGCATCGATTGATACACACATGTACAATTCACTGTACACATGCCCACTGGAGACTTATTTATCACGCTTCCTCTTCTTGAGGAAATCACTTCTGTCCCAATCGTCACACAACACAGCGAGCCTCTCCCTTTGATTGATTATATGACTGTTATGGGAGCTCGTTGTACTGAGCAGGATCGTGGGCTCAAAGCCAGTACGATATTTAGAAATGTTCATTGCGTTGGACGTTGGATCCAACGCAATATTTTAGGGCTTGACCACACCTCCTCTTTCAACGACCAGTGTTGCAATTATACATGATTTAATGACTCGTCAACACTCGATTTGTTTGAACAAGGTCATCTTCCATGCACTTATCGCTAACTCTTCACGCACACGAGGTGCCAAATACTCACACCCCATCCTGATTACACGTCTGTGTAGGACTTTCCTACCAGACGATGTATTTGACTCATTTGATAGAGTGTTTGTTGCCCCGGAGAGACCTACCAGTGCTTATAATAGTTGTTTACACGCAGTCTGGACACCTACAGTCCAAACCGAGGATGTTCCGGTAGAGTCCTCATCTGAGGAGAGTTTTGATGCCGAGGATGAACCTGAGTTTTGGAGGCAGGACCCCCCACGTGATCACATGCCTTCATGTCCTCCATCTGGAAGGGCATGAAGAAGATTTTTAGAGGTCAAGTGAGGCTGAGGAAGAAGGTGGAGGAGGAATCATCCAGGTTATCCTCCAGGTTAGATGATATTGAGGCGACGTTGAGGAGGACAACAGTCGGCGGACCCAGTACTACTGCGGGTCCAAAGAGGAGGAGGGAGTGACTTTTTACCTTACCTATTTCATGCATCATTTTTATCTTGCATACATTGAGGACAATGCATGAGATAGGTTGTGGGGGGTATGTACTAACATAGGACTTTTTATTTTCTTTATAGGATTTTTATTTTTTAGGATTTTTATTTTCTTTTTAGGTCTTTTATTTTTAGATTTTATCTTTCTTCTAGATTTTCCACTTTCTTTTTAGATTTTACCTTTTCTTTTAGAAAAATTAAAAAATTAAAAAATAAAAAAAATAAAAAATATAAAAAAATAAAAAAAAACTTTTTGATAAGAGACAAAAGTTTAGATCTATTTTTAAGAAAATTAAGATGTATCTTAGAAATTAAGAAAGCCTTAATTATGACATCTTAAATTTAGTTGAAATAATAGATCTTGTTTGAGATTATAGGCTAAGTAAGTAAAATTGGTGAGATATTTTTATCTTGAATTTTTTGCCTTAGATAATATGCACTTTACACTTACACTTTCTTGGGATGGAGACAAAGACCAAAAATGCCATATAAATCATAAAAAAAAATATATATAAATAAAGATCACTTATTAAGCTGGATAACTATGCCTCAAGAAGCATGGTTACTCACGCCTAACGGTGATCTCACTTATTAAGCTGGATAATTGTGCCTCAAGAAGCATGATTTATTCACGCCTAACGGTGATTATAAATAATCCCCTTTAGTTTTGTGGCCTTTCTCACTCGAGTCCTTAAACCCGAGGATGTTTTCTCATCTGGTGCCCTAGAACCATCTGGTTTGGGAGTCATCGGTTATAGGCTCGTTACATGGGTGAACTAGAAAGCCTAAGAAAACTAAGGGAAGAAAAAGAAAAAAAAAAATAAATAAATAAATGGCTTGATGGTTAGAGTTGAAATCCCAGAAATTTTCACTGAACACGGTGTGCATACTATCTAGGTTTTATGAAAGATAAAATATTCAATCCAATTTTGAACTCTTACCTTAATTAAAAACAAGATCTTGCATGGATACTAAGTTTTAGGAAGAATAATTATAGGTGGACTTATGACCTAGGATCACTTATATTTTTGCAAAAATAGTTTGGAAACATATCTCTTATTCAAAATGCGTTTCAAAATACTAACATTTGTCTTCTTCTTTATGGATTTTGTGGGTGCAATCCGCTGAAAACCCTCAGGAGACAACACCCTCTCTATGGTAACCTAGAGGTTTAACGCTTGTTGCACGTGCTCAGTGCAATCGCGTCACCTGCGAAGTGGTGTAATAAAATTGGTAGTTAGGATTTTCTTTCTTTGTTTTGCTCGGGGACGAGCAAAAGAATAAGTGTGGGGGTGTGATTGTAACACAATATTGCATATTTTCCACATAATCCCCATGCATATTACAAATAAAAACATGATTTTTACTAATCTTCTCTATATATTTACAGGTCCTACACTTAAATGGAGTGAAAGCCAATAATCACTTTAATTAGCAATAATTAAAGTGATTAGTTTCAAATCCAGATTAAGCCCAAATCTAATCCAAGATCCAGAGAGATCCGCTCAACAAACGAAATTCCAGAAGGTCCACGTGGCTAACAAACTTGTAACAACTTCGTACGAAAGTTGTTAGCCAACGGCCATACAGTTGCCGCGCCTTGCGCGCCCTGGCGGCAGATCTGGGGCCGTTGAGCCCCAGATTTGCGCCAACAGACTGGGTTCTGGATCCTTCTCCTTTCTCCTGAGGGCTATAAATACTTCACTTGGACCTGCGAGCAGAGACTGAACAGCAAGAGGAGGGATATAGTTTTAGTTACATGTATTAGGTTTTCTTGTGTTGTAGTCCTCTTCCTCTTCTTCCCTAGATTTCATTGCAAGAGAGATATTGTAGAGAGAGAGAGCTTGTACTATCAAGGAGTGACAACTTGAAGCAATACAAGGATTGATCCATTCTCTTCAATTCTACTCGAGCTTGATTCTAGTTTACTCGCTTTCTTTACTTGCTTTCTTTACTTGCTTTGCTTTTATTTCATGCTTTGCTTTTGTTTTGTTATGGCTTGTAGCTAATTCTTTCTCCATGTACTAGCTAACCACTAGCCTTGCCATCTTCACCCAACTCATGGGTGATCGCTTTACTTCATCTTGCAAGTTGGATGGTCTTCTCTTCTCCGACGGGTTAACCAACCGTCATCCAAGTGAGAAAGTAATTAGATCAACACGCAAGACGAAACCTACGCCGATGGAGTGACAACATTAGGCACGCGTTCGCTATCAAGGAGTCTAGTAAGTCTTGGCAAGCTAGCAAGGTAAGCTAGTCATGGTTTGCTTCCTTCCCATTCTTGATCTCTTTTCAATTCCCTCCATGACAATTCCACCACTTCTTGCATTTCTTGTTCCGTGTTTTATTAATTCTTTTAAGCATAGAAGACACTTCGTTTACATTTCTTCACTACGATTCGTACGCTTCCATCGCTAGCTCTCCCTGAGAATCGACTCGGTATAGCCCTATGCTATAGCGGAGACAAGAAAGGGTACATCAAATACATTTTTATACTCATAATACGACACCCTTCTAAGTCCAATCAATCACCAAGGTTGTTTTGTGATCTTTGAGATCACCAATATTATAATCTTTCTTTACTTGTGGCTTTGTGCCTATTCTTCTAAGTGTAGAGGAGGTTGTGCTTTGGGTTTGTAGCTATCTCTCTTTGTGTAGAGGTAATTGTGGTTGGTTTTGGCTTAGTGTCTCATCCCTCTTGTGTAGAGGAGATTGTTATTTGGCTTTGTGTCTTGCCTCTTGAGTAGAGGTGGTTGTATTTGAGAGTGGAGTTGTGTACTTTAAATGTTGAGTTGTAATTCCTCAGTGGAGGTTGTTGGCCCAAGGCCATTATCCCAGTTATTTTGATGATAACAAACATATTTAGTTATGTATTTAACATGTTTTATTTCAGAATATTTCAGGTTATTTAACAGGTTGTTTTTTGACGGCTCCGCTAAAAGACTCACAAGTTTGGACGCCGCTAAAATGAAGATTCCCAAGCTACGCACACTAGGATGCTTTGGGATCAAGATGATGAAGTGAAGATCAAGACAAGATCAAAAACGACAAGAAAAAAAAATTTGTAATTGTATTTTTATTTTAGACATTTTGTCAAAACTAGATATTAGAAGTAGAGCTATGGGATCATCACACACACACATTTCAGTTAGGCTTCAAAAAGATTTTTCAATTCCATTCTAACTTAGTTTTTAAAGAGAACATATTTGAAAATACGCGTTTTAGAAAAACAATAGTTTTTGGAAAAACATTTTCATTGAAACAAGTTTGTGTTCAAAAGAATTTTATCAAACTACTTTTAACATGTTTGAAGTATGACACATGCTTATACTTCATGTTTTTACAAGTTCCAAAATCTTACCCAAACCCAAAACCAAAACCTAGATTTTCTGGTTCTGGAAGTTCTGTTTTTTTCAGAACTTACAGTGACCGTCGACCGGCCCGGTCGACCGATGTGCACAATACTGTGCACGTCTATATCAGTCGACCGACCCAGTCGACCGAAGTTCATTTACGTTTACGGGAGTTTTTCGGTCGACCGACCCGGTCGACCGATGAGCCCCAACGGTCATATTTTTGACCGTTGGCGGTCGACCCCCGGTCGACCGGACTCTGTCAAAAGTTCTGACAGTCCAACAGCTAGTTTTTCTGACTGTTTTTCTTTTTGGGATTTGTCTCCAACGAGTTTTTGAGGCTGTTTTTGACCCCTATAAATAGAGGGTCACCTCATATTGATTAGACAACTATTGCAAAATATTTCTTAAGAGTTTTACAAAGATTTTCAAAGCTTTCCTTCATAAAAGATTTTCCAAAGCCTAAATTCCCAACACCCAACTGTAGCCTATTCCTCTAGCTTCTCTCTAGATTTTGCACACCACAATCCCAGCTTTACATCTACATATTGGTTCTAGGATTGTGCAAGTGAGCTTTTGTAAAGTGATCAAGTGAGATCACTCATTTCTTCGTTGAGTGAAGTTGTAGAGGCATTGGCCTCAAGGGAGCTAGTGAGCTTCGGGTGGTGTTGCGGCATCACAAGTGTAAGGGACAAGTGTGTCCTTGTATTGGCGATCCGGTGGGATCAACGATAGTAGTGCAAATCCTTCAAGTGTAAAGGCGGGGACGTAGAGCGTGGCTCGAACCTCGGAAACACATCCTTGCGTTTGCGTTTGATCAATTTTCTCTAACTCTACTCCTTTCAATTCTTGCACCTTAATTGTTGTATTTTGCAAGTCTTTTTTTGTGCTATTTGTGTGTGAAAGTTTTTAATTCCGCAAAATTGCCATAATTCATATAGCCATCACCTATTCACCCCCCTCTAGGTGATTTCAATTGGTATCAGAGCCTAACCCTACAACTTAGGTCTAACAACCTTAGGGAGATCCATATTTGGCTATATTCATTTGTGTTGCATTTACATTTGCTTGTGCATTCATGGCATCCATGGACTTTTCTAGCATTAAATCCCCACCCAAGTTTGATGGTTTAAACTTCCCATTTGGAAGTGAAAATGAATCTCTTCCTCTTAATCCCTAGGAGTTAGGGTAGCTAGGGCCCTTACCAAAGATTTATAGAACCCACTAGTGATGAGAGCACATGGTCCGAGGATACTTCCAAAGACTATGAGGCTAATGCTAGGGCACAATATGCATTGACCCAAGCATTGAATGAAAATGACCTTGCACGCATAATAAATTGTAAATCCGCATTTGAGTTTTGGAACATACTCATTGTGACTCATGAGGGAACGTCTCAAGTCAAGAGAGCCAAGTTGACTTGCTACGTTCTCAATATGAGAACTTCTATATGTGATAATGAGAGCATTGATGACATGCTCACCCGTTTTACAAAATAACTAATGCTCTTTCTTCCTTAGGTGACAAGATTGATAATGATCAAAGATAAGGAAGGTGATTAGAGCTCTTCCCAAAGCTTGGGAAGTCAAGGCGACAACCCTCAAGGAGCTAAACGACAAAGAGGAGATGGACTTCTCCGGCTTCATCGAAAATCTCAAGACGCATAGATGGAGATGAAAGTTAGAAGAAAGGAGGCACCAAAGAAGAAGACCATTGCCTTCAAAGCCGCTCCTACCATACACGAAGAGTGACTCATCGGAGGATTGCGATGAGGATTTCGCCATGCTCATCCGGAAGGTGGGCAAGATGTTCTACAAGAAGGACGGCAAAGTAACTTCCGAAGAGGGAAGCCTCAAGGAAGGTACGAGAAGAAAAGAGATGAACCCGGTCCTTGCTTTCATTGCAAGAAGTGTTGGCCCAAGGTTACAATCACCCATGTTTAGTGTATTTTGATGATTACAAAACATATTAGTTATTGGTACTAATATTATTTGTTGTTTAAGTGTGTTTCAGTTTTATTATCATACTAGAAGTACTCTCACTCATATACAAAGTTTTTGGACTCAAATACAAGCTTTTGGACTCAAGACAAGTCAAATTGGGCTCTAAGTGCAATATTGAAGATCAAGAGAAGATAGCTCAAGTTGAAGTCTTGAAGACCATTGTAGTTTGTAAGTTTAGTTTTGTAAAGATAGAATATGTGAAATTTGGCTCTAGGATTTGCACACACATTTGTTTTATATGTTTCTATGTTTTCAAAATATTTATTTCTAGGTTTTGCCTTAGTTTATACATACATGTACCCAAGCTTTACATCTTCAAAACTTGTTTAAATACATGTATATAAACTATTTTCAGCATAAAACTTAGCTTCAGATTTTTAAAGATTTTATACAAAATTTTCTATCTTAAAATCTGCCCAGAAAAACATTTTTCCAGGCAGACCGGTCGACCGGCCCAGTCGACCGGCTGCTGTGTCCGGACATGCACAAGTTGTGCATGTCTGTCGGTCGACCGGACCAACAGACCGGTCGACCGAAATCAGACGTTTGCTCTCTGTATCTTTCCGGTCGACTGGGTCGGTCGACCGGTAGAAGGAAACTGTGTTTCCTTTCTTGAGATCGGTCGACCGGCAGTCGACCGGAGCCACAACGGCTCTTTTGCCAGCAGAGTCCCGGTCGACCGGCAGTCGACCGGTAGGCCTGCAACACCTCCAACGGCTCTTTCCTCTTTGGGCTGTTCTGAAAATCTGTTTTATTTTCTGTTTTAACAGACTTTTTAGAGGTTGTTGGGGTGCTTTTGCAGGTGTATTAGCTGGAAAAATCAGAGTTTTTAACCTATTCTCTCCCTATAAATAGTGGGAAATAGGCCTTAGTTATTAACCAAGAAAAATACAAGTTTTCATTGTTTTCAAGAGAAAGAGAAAAATAGTTTAAAGCTTTCATTTCCATTCTTTTAAGTTTGATTTTCAGTTGTTGTTTGATTCTTAATATCACTCTACAACTGAAGCTTTTCTCAAAAACACTTCATAGAGCCAAAAATTTCATATTCTTTCTATAGGTGAAGTTGTAAAAGTGTGAGAGTGTTTGTAAAAGAGAAAGAGTGTTGTGGTCTAGTTGAGATCACCAAATTGTATCCTTTGTTCTTGTGGAGACAAGTTCCTAAGGGGAATTTCTTTGTAAGGTGAAGCTACGGGCTTGAGGTCTTTGGAGGCCTAACTTGTACGGGATCCTAAGGGGATAGTGGAAACCCTTCACGGAGGTGAAGGCGGGGACTAGAGCTACGGGCTCGAACCTCGAAACAAATCACTTTGTTTGCGATTGGCTTGGCGTTCTTCTTGCTTAATTTCTTGCTTTAAATTACTTCCAATCTATTGCTTTGTGAACTAACTTTTATTTGTGCTATCCTTACTTGTTTATTTTACTTGCTTTCAATATTTCTTGCTATATTACTTGTGTGCATTTCATCATCGCATTTCATACTTGGAATTGTTCGATCACACCTCAATACAACACGGTTGCATTGCGCACCTCTAACCCATTTAAGGGGAATTGGGAGGAAGGAGTTCAGAACCTCGCAAGGGGTATTCGGCTCTTAGTCGTGTTTTGAGAGATCGTTGCATCACTCACTTAAGTAAAATTTTAAAAGAGCATTAGATTAGCAATTACACCTATTCACCCCCCCCTCTAGGTGTATTTCAATTGGTATCAGAGCTTGGACTCTAGGATTTGGCTTAACAACCTTAGAGAGATCCTTATATTGCTAATCACTTCATTCATTTCCACATAGTAAACATGGCCGATGGAATTAAGACCCCACCTAAGTTTGATGGACTTAACTTTCCCATATGGAAGGTTAAGATGACCGTTTTCTTGCAATCTCTAGGTAGTCGAGTTGCAAAGGCCGTGACTAAACAATTTAGTGTACCCCCGGTGATGAATCTACTTGGTCCGAAATTGAGACCAAGGAGTTTGATGCCAATGCTAGGGCTCATTATGCACTCCTACAAGCCCTCAATGATGATGACATAGCTAGAGTCATCCATTGCAAATCCGCCTATGAGATTTGGACCCATTTGCTAGTACACATGAGGGGACATCACAAGTGAAGAGGGCCAAGATAGACCTTCTTCGGTCCCAATATGAAAATTTTTGCATGCAAGAGAATGAAACCATAGATGATATGGTTACTAAGTTTACAAAGATTACTAATGGTCTTGCTTCTCTAGGTGAAGAAATCAACAATGACCAAAGGGTGAGGAAGATCATCCGGGCTCTTCCTCCATCATGGGAAGTGAAAGCTACAACATTGAAGGAACTCAATGACAAAGATGAGATTGAGCTCATTGGACTCATTGGGAACTTGAAGACCCATGAGATGGAGAGAAAGGCAAGGGAGGACATGGCACCTACCAAAGAAGACCATTGCCTTCAAAAGTCATGCTACCTACTCCGACGAAGATGACGAAGAAGAAGATGACGAGGAGCTCTCACTTCTAGTCAAAAATGTCCGGAGGATGTACAACAAGGCAAAGTACCAAGGAAGGAGGAGATGGCAAGGAGGCAAGGAAGAAAGGAAGATCATTTGCTTTAATTGCCAAAAGCCGGGACACATAGTAGCGGAGTGTCCGGAACAAGTGAAGCCATCTTCATCCAGAAGCCATACAAGAAGAAGGCTATGAAGCAACATGGGATGACGAAAGTGAATCCGAGGAGGAGATCGACACCGCCAATATGTGCTTCATGGCAAATGAGAGCACAAGCAAGGTAACCCCCTCAACTCTTCTTGATGATGATTTATCCATGGATGAGCTAGGAGAAGCTTTTATGGAACTTTCTAGTAATTATGATTTCTTAAAGAAGAAATATTTAAAAATGAAAAGGACAATGAATCACTTAATATTCAAATTGTAAATCTTTCTAAAGAAATAATGATTTACATTCTTCTTTAGTTTCTACTAAAAATGATTTTGAAAAATATAAGATTGCTTGTAAAGGAAGACCCCATTTGTAGATTCTAATGAGATTGCCATGCTTAAGGAAAGATTAGACTCATTAGATGTTGTTTTGAAAAAGTGTAGTGAGTTTGATAAAAGAAGATGGAGAATATGTTTCCTAAGAAACAAGCTCCCAAGAAAAATGTTCATCATGCTCATGCTCATGCTCATGTACATGCTACACAACCTATGCATCATGGTAAACCCCCAAAGCATGCTCACACTTCACATACACACCATGCATTTATGTATAGAAAAGTGTACACATGTTCACATTGTGGACGGAAAGGACACTTAGCTAATTTTTGTTATGATAGACTAAGTGCATCACATCATAATGTTTGGGTTCGTAACACTAACTTTCAAGGACCCAAGAAAGTTTGGGTACCAAAGTCAACTATTGTTCTAAATGATGTAGGTACTTTCCAAAGCTCAACGACGTAGAGGTTTGTGGTATCTTGATAGCGGTTGCTCAAGGCACATGACTTGGGACATCAACAACTTTGCAACCCTATCAAGATATCATGAAGGTGGCACCGTCACCTTCGGAGATGACGCCAAGGGTAAAATCATCGGTATTGGTAATGTAAAACTTGGCACCTCTCCTTTAATTGAAAATGTGGTTTTAGTTGATGGCCTCAAGCATAATCTTTTGAGTGTTAGTCAACTTTGTGATAAAGGTTTTGATGTTGTTTTTTGATAATGTTTCTTGTAAAGTGATTGATAGAACTTCTAATGTTTGTGTATTTTCCGGTTTTCGTGAAAGCAATGTTTATATGATTGATATGCTAAATATGTCTTGTAATATAACATGTTTAAAAGCCCTCGATGACGACTCTTGGTTGTGGCATAGGAGATTAGGCCACGTTTCATTTGACCATATTTCTAGGCTTAACTCTAAGGAAATGGTGAAGGGTATTCCTTCATTGAACTTTGAAAAGGACCGAGTTTGTGACGCATGTCAATTTGGGAAACAACTAAGTCCTCATTCAAATCAATTAAGGATATCATGTCATCACGTCCATTAGAGCTAATCCACATGGATTTATTTGGCCCAACTCAAACCAAAAGTTTAAGTGGGAGTAGATTTGCTTATGTTTTAGTAGATGATTTTTCGCGTTTTACTTGGTTTATTTTCTTGAACATAAAAGTCAAACCTTTTCACATTTTCAAGCCTTTAAGAAAAGAGTTGAAAAGGAAAATGGCTCCTCAATAATTAAAATAAGAAGTGATAGAGGAGGTGAGTTCATTAACCTTCCCTTTACCTCTTTTTGTGAGGAACATGGAATAAAACATGAACTTTCTTGTCCTAGAACTCCACAACAAAATGGAGTAGTTGAGCGGAAAAATCGTACTTTACAAGAGATGGCTAGGACAATGTTAAATGAATATGGTCTACCACATTATTTGTGGGCCGAGGCCGTTCATACTTCATGTTACATTGCAAATCGTGTTTTCCTATGTAAAATATACTACTAAGACTTCTTATGAGATGTATTTTTCTAGAAAACCTAATGTTTCTTATTTCAAAGTGTTTTGGTTGCAAATGTTTTTTTTAAATACAAATATTAATTTGGGAAAATTTGATGCTAGATCATATGAGGCTATTTTTGTAGGTTACTCAAATACTAGTAAGGCTTATAGAGTCTTCAATAGGTCAACTTTGACTATTGAGGAATCTATTCATGTAAATTTGAGGAATCTAACAAGTTTGTTAAGAATTGTGTAGAAATTGATGCTTAGATGAAGGCTTGGAGAAAGTGACCTTGGAGGATGCTTCTACCATGGGAGACAAGCCAAAGGATGGTGATGGAAGTGAAGCCAAAGTGGAAGAGGCTCAAGGAAATGAACATCCAGCAAATGAAGAGGAGCACTCTCAACCACTACCAAAGGATTGGAGATTCAACCCTCATCATCCCAAGGACCTTGTCATAGGTGAAGTATCAAAAGGGGTAACCACTAGCTCTAAGATTCAAGATTTTTGTGGTAATTTTGCTTTTATTTCACACATAGAACCTAAAAATGTCCTCGAGGCCGAGGCCGATTCATATTGGTTGCTTGCAATGCAAGAGGAGCTCAATCAATTTGAGCGCAATCAAGTTTGGCACCTTGTTCCTAGGCCCCAAGATAGACCAACTATTGGCACTAAATGGATCTTTAAGAACAAGTTGGATGAATCGGGTAATGTAGTTAGAAACAAGGCTAGGTTAGTTGCCCAAGGTTACACTCAAATCGAAGGAATCGATTTTGAAGAAACCTTTGCACCCGTAGCACGGCTCGAAGCCATACGGATGACCTTAGCATATGTCTCATTTAAAGATTTTAAGTTATTTCAAATGGATGTAAAGAGTGCCTTTCTTAATGGTTATATTGATGAGGAGGTGTATGTTGAACAACCCCCCGGGTTTGTTGATCCTACACACCCTAATTATGTTTATAAATTAGATAAAGCACTTTATGGTTTAAAACAAGCCCCTAGGGCTTGGTATGAAAGATTGTCTTCATTTTTGATTTCAAATGATTTTAAGAAAGGAAAAGTGGATAAAACATTATTTACCAAACATATAGATCAAGATCCTCATAGTTCAAATTTATGTTGATGACATTATTTTTGGATCTACTAATGTTTCACTTTGCAAGAATTTGAATCATGCATGAAAAGGGAATTTGAGATGTCTATGATGGGGGAGCTCAACTTCTTCCTTGGACTTCAAATCAAGCAACGTAGTGATGGGACATTCATCAACCAAGCCAAGTACACCAAAGAACTCATCAAGAGGTTCGGGCTTGAAGGATCCAAAGTAGCAAAGACTCCCATGGCAACCACTACGAAACTTGACAAGGACGAACAAGGTAAGGAAGTAGACATCAAATTATTTCGTAGCATGATTGGTAGTTTACTCTATCTTACGGCTAGTAGGCCGGATATAATGTTTTCCGTATGTTTATGTGCACGTTTTCAATCATGTCCTAAGGAATCACACTTAATAGCGGTAAAACGCATAATTAGGTATCTTAAGGGCACAATTGATTTAGGTTTGTGGTATCCGAAAACTAACCAATTTACCATGACTAGTTATTCGGATGCCGACTATGCCGGTTGTAGGGTAGATAGGAAGAGCACAAGTGGCACTTGCCAATTCTTGGGCAATTGTCTTGTGTCTTGGTCTTCCAAAAAGCAAAATAGTGTAGCCCTTTCAACCGCCGAGGCGGAGTATGTAGCAGCCGGAGCTTGTTGTGCACAAGTACTCTGGATGAAACATACTCTTCTCGATTTTGATTTACATTTTGATCATGTTAAGATTTATTGTGATAATACTAGTGCTATTCACATGACCAAAAATGCTAATCAACATAGTAAAACCAAACATATAGACATTAGATATCATTTTCTTAGAGATCACTTTGAAAAAGGTGACATAGATATTGATTTTGTTTCTACCGATTTTCAACTTGCGGATATTTTCACAAAACCTTTGGATTATGCAAGATTTTCTTTTATTTGTGTGAATTAAATGTTTGTAAGATTGATACTTAAAATATTTTTTAATATTCTTAAAATTTTTTTTAACCCTTTTTGATGTATGACAAAAGGGGAGAAATATAAATATATATAAGTTTGGGAAAAATATGTGGAGGAAAAATATGTTGTTTGTTTTAAATTTTGTTATTCCTTATGATAGTTTATTTTTGGTAATGATATTTTTCAATGCTTTATGTATGATTACATAGTTTCTCATATTCATGTTAAATACATAGCATTGTTTAAGGGGGAGCTTTCCAAGCTCTTTCTTCTTTTATTTGTTTAATAACTCATATGTTTTGTCATCATCAAAAGGGGGAGATTGTTGGCCCAAGGTTACAATCAACCCATGTTTAGTGTATTTTGATGATTACAAAACATATTAGTTATTGGTACTAATTTATTTGTTGTTTAAGTGTGTTCAGGTTTATTATCATACTAGAAGTACTCTCACTCATATACAAAGTTTTTGGACTCAAATACAAGCTTTTGGACTCAAGACAAGTCAAATTGGGCTCTAAGTGCAATATTGAAGATCAAGAGAAGATAGCTCAAGTTGAAGTCTTGAAGACCATTGTAGTTTGTAAGTTTAGTTTTGTAAAGATAGAATATGTGAAATTTGGCTCTAGGATTTGCACACACATTTGTTTTATATGTTTCTATGTTTTCAAAATATTTATTTCTAGGTTTATGCCTTAGTTTATACATACATGTACCCAAAGCTTTACATCTTCAAAAACTTGTTTAAATACATGTATATAAACTATTTTCAGCATAAAACTTAGCTTCAGATTTTTAAAGATTTTATACAAAATTTTCTATCTTAAAATCTGCCCAGAAAAACAGTTTTCCAGGCAGACCGGTCGACCGGCCCAGTCGACCGGCTGCTGTGTCCGACATGCACAAGTTGTGCATGTCTGTCGGTCGACCGGACCAACAGACCGGTCGACCGAAATCAGACGTTTGCTCTCTGTATCTTTCCGGTCGACTGGGTCGGTCGACCGGTAGAAGGAAACTGTGTTTCCTTTCTTGAGATCGGTCGACCGGCAGTCGACCGGAGCCACAACGGCTCTTTTGCCAGCAGAGTCCCGGTCGACCGGCAGTCGACCGGTAGGCCTGCAACACCTCCAACGGCTCTTTCCTCTTTGGGCTGTTCTGAAAATCTGTTTTATTTTCTGTTTTAACAGACTTTTTAGAGGGTTGTTGGGGTGCTTTTGCAGGTGATATTAGCTGGAAAATCAGAGTTTTTAACCTATTCTCTCCCTATAAATAGTGGGAAATAGGCCTTAGTTATTAACCAAGAAAAATACAAGTTTTCATTGTTTTCAAGAAAAGAGAAAAATAGTTTAAAGCTTTCATTTCCATTCTTTTAAGTTTGATTTTCAGTTGTTGTTTGATTCTTAATATCACTCTACAACTGAAGCTTTTCTCAAAAACACTTCATAGAGCCAAAAATTTCATATTCTTTCTATAGGTGAAGTTGTAAAAGTGTGAGAGTGTTTGTAAAAGAGAAAGAGTGTTGTGGTCTAGTTGAGATCACCAAATTGTAATCCTTTGTTCTTGTGGAGACAAGTTCCTAAGGGGAATTTCTTTGTAAGGTGAAGCTACGGGCTTGAGGTCTTTGGAGGCCTAACTTGTACGGGATCCTAAGGGATAGTGGAAACCCTTCACGGAGGTGAAGGCGGGGACTAGAGCTACGGGCTCGAACCTCGAAACAAATCACTTTGTTTGCGATTGGCTTGGCGTTCTTCTTGCTTAATTTCTTGCTTTAAATTACTTCCAATCTATTGCTTGTGAACTAACTTTTATTTGTGCTATCCTTACTTGTTTATTTTACTTGCTTTCAATATTTCTTGCTATATTACTTGTGTGCATTTCATCATCGCATTTCATACTTGGAATTGTTCGATCACACCTCAATACAACACGGTTGCATTGCGCACCTCTAACCCATTTAAGGGGAATTGGGAGGAAGGAGTTCAAACCTCGCAAGGGGTATTCGGCTCTTAGTCGTGTTTTGAGAGATCGTTGCATCACTCACTTAAGTAAAATTTTAAAAGAGCATTAGATTAGCAATTACACCTATTCACCCCCCCCTCTAGGTGTATTTCAAGAAGATCGGTCACCTAATTGCCGATTGCCCCGCTCTACAAGCAACCACATCCAAGAATGGGCAAAGAAAGAAGAAAGCCTTGGCCGCTACATGGGATGATTCGGAGTCGGAATCCGAAGAGGAGCACGACGCCGCCAACATGTGCTTCATGGCACAAGGAGACGACACTTCTAAGGTAACATTTGATAACACCCTTGATGATGATGATCTCACTATGGATGAACTTGCACACTTCTTTGAGGAATTACAACATAGATATGAGATTTCGCAATCTTATAATAAAAAGTTAAAAAGGGAAAATGAGTCCTTGAAAGATAAACTTAATATTCTTGAAAAGGAGAAAAATAATTTGTCTAATTCTTTTGAGAAAATAAAAGTGATTTTGCAAATTATAAATTAGCTTGTAAAGGGAAACCCCCATTGCATCATGTAGTAAAAATGATTTTGTAGATATTCAAAACGTGTTGAAGTTTTGGATTCTATTTTAAAAAGTTATGCATTTGATTTGAAAAAGATTGCATCTAAATTTCCTAAGGGAGTAACCCAAGGGAAACATGCACACCATACACATGCACGAAAACATGTACACCCACACAAGAATGCATACATGTATGGTAATAATAATAATGGTAGAATTTATATTTGCACACATTGTGGCCGCAAAGGCCATTTAGAAAAGTTTTGCTATGCTAAGAACAATGTTAAAAATAATTTGTTTGGGTTCGCCCCGGATCTAACCCCAAAGGACCCACTAAGATTTGGGTACCAAAAGAGCCACCAATTTCAAATGAAACAGGTATAGGTGGATCTACATCCTCCAAGACTTAGGAGGAAACGGTGCCCGGGTGGTGGATGCAACAAAGCTTAAAGAACACATCAAGATTGCATCGCTATCGTGGAGGCACCTAATTTTGGAGATTGCCCGTAAATTGGTAACATCTCCATTTAAGAGTTTTTAATTTTGTATATACAATTGTTATAGGATTGCTAGTTTAGTTTTATGCTTCATTGATACATGATTAGTATAAACTTGCAACTCTAACATGATTGTATATGCCATGTTCAATTTTGATTTTTTTTGACATATATACATATGTATAGAATTGATAGTTTGCTTTTGTATTCTATTGATATATGCTTGTATAAGAACTACCTTTCTATCATGATGTATATGTGCCTTGTGTTAACTTTTATATCTTTGTTTCATGCCTTGTTCATCACATGTCCACATGTATAGTTTAGTATTTGTGATTATATACTTGTATGCATATACACATTATTTTCATAAATAAAAATTAAACATTTGTAAGTTTTCTTATTTAAGCAAATACCTTAAAGATGGCAATTGCGCACCTCAACTCATTCAAGAGGAATCAAGAGGATGAAGTTCAGAACCCGTCACTGGGTATTCGGCTTCAACATCTTTAAAATCTTTGTTTAAATATGAAAATAAAATTAAAATTGGATTGCTTGTATTTTGATGTTTGTAAAGACTTAATGAAGATTTAAAAACTGTTGGTGTGTTCCTATATGCTTAATATATAATACCTGTTTTAGATTACAAAATTACTTAAAATTTTTTTTGGGCTATTTGATGTTAGCTGTTTTTCAGGCAAAGCCGGTCGACCGACCCCTAACACCCCGGTCGACCGACTCTGCCTGAGAGAAAATTTTTTTTATTTTTTTGTGCTACCAGTCGACCGACCAGAATTCCGGTCGACCGATGCTGGCCTGCTGTGGTCTCGGGATATTTCGGTCGACTGACCCAGTCGACCGATATCATTTACAGAGCTCTCTGTTGGATTCGGTCGACCGACCGGTCGACCGATCGTCGTGTTTTTGCCCAAATCTGCTATATAATTTCATTTTCTCTCTCTCTCTCTCTCTCTCATTTCACTCAGCGACCGGAAAACCCCATTTCCCTCAAAATTTGATTTCTCTCCATTCCTTCAACCAAATCCAAATCCTTTTAAAACCCATCTCAAATCCTTCATTCCTCCTTCAGATCTTCGATTTCAACAACTTCCAACCACCGGATTCGAAGAATTTCAGGATTTTTCAGTTAGGGTTTCAGAATTTTCATCAAGGTAAAAATCTAATTTTTATTGTGAATCTTCACTTCTAGCTTAGATATCTCTATTCCTTTGTCACTATTTTAGGTTGCTTAGCTTCTAGATCATGCCATAATCTTGATTTCACCTAAAATCAAATTTTTATTCATCATGCCTAAGAGATCTCGTACTGAGAAGGGGAAGGGTATTGCCCAACCCTCATCTCAGGGTCCTAGACCCGTACGGCTCTTTAGAAATGATCTAGCTGAAGATAGATACTCCCACCTCTCCACTAGAAATATCAATTCAGGGAGATTTGTTACCATTCAGGATTTTGAACACCTTGACATCCCTCAAATCCTGCAAAATAATAATCTAGTTGAGTTCTTGACCATTAAGGAACAAGTATACACTTCCCTTGTTCCTTACTTCTATGCCAACTATGAATTTGATGGTAACCGGATCACATCTAGAGTTCTAGGTAGGGAAATTGACATCTCTATAGGTCGATTCGCTAGGATTCTGCATCTCTCCACTGGCGGAGCAGATGTGTACTCACATGATTTGCATGACTTTGAATTTCCTGAGGGTGAGTCCTCACTCACCGCCTCTACCCTGATTCACGGGGATGACAACCCCGCTTAGTTAGGAATGAGGTAGTGAGTCGATACACTCTTCAATCTCAAGTCCTTACCAAGATTATCTTTTTCAACATTGTCCCTAAACATGGCGAGTATAGCCATGCTAGGGGTTGTGTCCCTTTGATTATCTATTGTCTGCTTAAAGGGATTAAGGTCAACTTTCCTAGAGTTATTGCATCTCATATGGCCTCTGATCAAATCCGTACTGCGGGTAGGAGCTTGCCCTACGGCATGCTTATTACCCATCTTCTTAGGGGTCTTGACTTTGATCTTTCTGCTGAAACTCCATCAAATCCCCTGACAAACATCAATGGAGTTATCCTGAAGATGATGGAAGCGCAGCTGCGTAGACACGCCCCTGTGCAACCACATCTTCCTCCTGCTGGTCCTGGCTCATCATCTGCACCAGGATCTTCTTCTGCTTCAGCTCCTGTCTTTTCTCCAGAGGTTCTGGCACTTCTCTCTTCGGAGGTCCGCACTCAGATCGAGGCGCACCAGGCCTGGGTTCGTGCGGAGATGGATGCTCGTGCTCTTCAGGACGCTGCCTTTCGAGAGGAAGTCCGAAACGACATGTCATATTTCGCTGATTCCATGAGATTCGTGGATGTCCAGTTCCAGGCCCTTTTCTCAAAATTTGACATGCTCGTTCCTGATCGGACTCCGATTGCTTGCCGACTCCCTGCCACCGGTCCTCCATTTCCTCCCAGAGCTCGCTCTTCTGTTCCTCCACCGCGCACCAGAGTCGATGGCATGGATCCAGAGGAGGTTGCTTCTTCAGAGGAAGGTGGTGATGATGACGGAGACGGCGATGATGGTGATGATGGTGCTGAGGAGTGACCTCCCCTTTTGATGATGTCAAAAAGGGGGAGAGTTATTTTGAGAGAGATATTTTGTGACACTTTGTTATTTTGGCTTGTACTTGTATTTGGATATTTTGTGTTGGACATCTTTTGCTTTGTCATGTATTTTTATTTGTGTTGTGGACATGGATATGGTTATGTGTTTTATGTATTTATGTCATGTATGAAACTCTTTCCTTCATCTATGATATGACATGAGTATTTGGCTTCTTTTGTTGGCATGGAAATAAAATGTTTATGATTATGATTTATGATAATATGCCTGAGTATGATTTTATATATATGCTTGTGTTGAGGGGAGCTTCATTTGAAGTCTCTACCCAAAATATTTTGTGATAACTACATATGTTTTGCCATCATCAAAAGGGGGAGATTGTTGGCCCAAAGGCCATTATCCCAGTTATTTTGATGATAACAAAACATATTTAGTTATGTATTTAACATGTTTTATTTCAGAATATTTCAGGTTATTTAACAGGTTGTTTTTGACGGCTCCGCTAAAAGACTCACAAGTTTGGACGCCGCTAAAATGAAGATTCCCAAGCTACGCACAACTAGGATGCTTTGGGATCAAGATGATGAAGTGAAGATCAAGACAAGATCAAAACGACAAAGAAAAACAAAATTTGTAATTGTATTTTTATTTTAGACATTTTGTCAAAACTAGATATTAGAAGTAGAGCTATGGGATCATCACACACACACATTTCAGTTAGGCTTCAAAAAGATTTTTCAATTCCATTTCTAACTTAGTTTTTAAAAGAGAACATATTTGAAAATACGCGTTTTTAGAAAAACAATAGTTTTTGGAAAAACATTTTCATTGAAAAACAAGTTTGTGTTCAAAAGAATTTTATCAAACTACTTTTAACATGTTTGAAGTATGACACATGCTTATACTTCATGTTTTTACAAGTTCCAAAATCTTACCCAAAACCCAAACCAAAACCTAGATTTTCTGGTTCTGGAAGTTCTGTTTTTTTCAGAACTTACAGTGACCGTCGACCGGCCCGGTCGACCGATGTGCACAATACTGTGCACGTCTATATCAGTCGACCGACCCAGTCGACCGAAGTTCATTTACGTTTACGGGAGTTTTCGGTCGACCGACCCGGTCGACCGATGAGCCCCAACGGTCATATTTTTGACCGTTGGCGGTCGACCGACCCGGTCGACCGGACTCTGTCAAAAGTTCTGACAGGTCCAACAGCTAGTTTTTCTGACTGTTTTTCTTTTTGGGATTTGTCTCCAACGAGTTTTTGAGGCTGTTTTTGACCCCTATAAATAGAGGGTCACCTCATATTGATTAGACAACTATTGCAAAATATTTCTTAAGAGTTTTACAAAGATTTTCAAAGCTTTCCTTCATAAAAGATTTTCCAAAGCCTAAATTCCCAACACCCAACTTGTAGCCTATTCCTCTAGCTTCTCTCTAGATTTTGCACACCACAATCCCAAGCTTTACATCTACATATTTGGTTCTAGGATTGTGCAAGTGAGCTTTTGTAAAGTGATCAAGTGTGATCACTCATTTCTTCGTTGAGTGAAGTTGTAGAGGCATTGGCCTCAAGGGAGCTAGTGAGCTTCGGGTGGTGTTGCGGCATCACAAGTGTAAGGGACAAGTGTGTCCTTGTATTGGCGATCCGGTGGGATCAACGATAGTAGTGCAAATCCTTCAAGTGTGAAGGCGGGGACGTAGAGCGTGGCTCGAACCTCGGAAACACATCCTTGCGTTTGCGTTTGATCAATTTTCTCTAACTCTACTCCTTTCAATTCTTGCACCTTAATTGTTGTATTTATTGCAAGTCTTTATTTGTGCTATTTGTGTGTGAAAGTTTTAATTTCGCAAAATTGCCATAATTCATATAGCCATCACCTATTCACCCCCCCTCTAGGTGATTTCAGAGGTTCCCTGTGTGGACATAGTGAAAATCCTTCTATGTGAAGGCGGGGACGTAGAGCACTGCTCGAACCTCGAAATATATCTTAGTGTTTGCGTTTGATCTACTATTCCTTAACTCTGTCTCTCTTATATCTTGCATTAATTCATATTGTTCATTTCACTTATATGCTTGATATTGTTTGTGTGCCTACACTTGTGTTGAACAAAGAGAGCTTCATATAGCACACCTCAACTCTTATTTAGAGGAATCTCGAGGAGATAGTCCAGAGCATCACCGAGAATTCGGCTACACTCTTTGGTTACACTTAGTGTGTTGCAATTAGTTTTTAATTCCGCATCATTTGTCATTAGATTAGTCATACACCTATTCACCCCCCTCTAGTGTATTTTCACGTATCAATTTAGGGTAAGTTAAAAGAGCGCAGGGGAGACCGACGAAAATGTCGATGGAGGTATACGACAAGATTTAGAGGCTAAAGGTCTTAATGAATGTATATTGCTCGATAGGAATGAGTGGTGCCTGATCTGGCGTAATTCTCTTTTTGTTCATGTAGCCTACCGCAAATACTTGGGACAAACAGCTTAGTTGTTGTTCTTGTTTGATTGCAAAAACTTTCTGAAAAATGTGTTTTAGGTTTGGTCGGTCGATCGATTGGTCGACCGAACCTCGTGGTTATTATTGGGTGATTTCCTGTGCATGTTATGCACGTTTATCGGATGATCGACCGTTGACCGGCAAACCTAGCGATCGCGGGCGGTCAACTGATTATACGTCCATGTCTTGGTTTGGATCGGCTGACCGGGCAGTCGACCGATGCCTAACGGCTAGTTCAAATTCTTGAACTACCAGTAATCGGCCGGTCGACCGATGTTCTGGTAGAGCTACAATAACGGCTAGTTTTCAAAATCAGGGATTTTTTAACTTATTCTTCAATGGGTATTTTTGCCCCTTTTGGGCTTAATCTCCCTCATAATAACATGATAGGCTCTTCTAATACTATTTATCAGTTGCCTATATATAGCTCATTGGGAGGGGATTAATCAATCTAGATTTTTGAAATATTTTTGAAATATCAAGTTTATTCAAAAGAGAAAATTTCTAGCCTTCAATTTTCAAGTGCTCTCCATCATTCAAGGCTTGAAGCAATACATAGTAAGCTTTTGCATTGGCATCAAATTTCTTGGTAGCAATCTCAGACCATGTATCTTCATCACCATCCAGTAACTAAAGGGTTTGGTCACCGCCTTTGCAAACCGGCTCCCTAAGGATTGCAAGAACACGATCTGCTATGGGAAAGTTAAGATCATCAAACTTGGGTGAAGTCTTAATACCTTCGGCCAAATAAGCTAGTGTGGAAAGCAAAGTGATAGTGTTAATGAAATGATTAGCAAAAAGAATATCTCTAAGGTTATTAAACAAAAAACTAGAATCCAAGGCTCTAATACCAATTGAAAGTACATGTAGAGGGGGTGAATAGGTGTAATGTTAATCTAATGGCAAACTATGCCAAATTAAAATGAATAATGCAAATAGTCAACTCAAAATAAGAAGTGAAACTGGATTCCCCGTGAAGGGCTCTAAAACTTCTTCTCTATATTCCTTTAGATTAGAAGTTGAGGTGCTTAATTGCATTCTTGTTGAAATAAGTGAAACTGACAAGTAAAAATGATGAATATGATGCAAGTAATGAATAGAAAATACAATAGAAGCAATAATACAAGTCAAGCAATAGCAATAGAGTAGGAGTAAGAGAAAAGGCAATCGCAAACACAAGAGATTTGTTTCGAGGTTCAAACATAAAGCTCTACGTCTCCGCCTTCAATGCGTGAAGGATTTCACTATCCACTTAGGATCTTTTCACAAATGAGCCTCCATAAAGGAACTATAATAGTCTACACAAGATCGGAGTGTACAACTCTAACTTTCAATCCTCTACATAAGAGGTAATACAAAGCCAATGAGATTAACAAGCTCTTGGTGACCACAAAGATTACAAACACACTCTTTTACAACTTCTTATAGTATGAGGAGTGAAGCTCAAGAAGATTGTGAGAGAGAAAATTTAGTTGAAATGAATGAATTTAAGAGCTGAAAACTAGCAGAAATTGATTTAAAATATGATATTGCTAGGGTAATTTATTGCAAATCCGATGAGATTTGGTCACACTTAGTTATCACACGCGAGGGGACATCACAAGTCAAGAGAGCGAAGATTGATCTCTTGCGTTCTCCATATGAGAATTTATCTCTTGCGTTCTCTATATGAGAATTTTGCTATGAATGAAAATGAATTTATTGATGACATGATTGTTGGCCCAGAGGCCTTCCACTCTAGTTTTGATGATGATTAACTCATGTAGTTATGTTTACTAATAATCTTGTGATTTTAGTTTCAGATCTTTAAGCAAGATATTAGTTGATGATAGCTTCAACAAGATGAGTTTTGAAGCCTTCACGTGGTGATTCCAGAGCCCGAGCATCATGATCATACAAAGCACTCGCTCGTGGATCACGGAGTTTTGGACCGAATCGGCTTGAAGACGGTGTCCGTCAAGAAGGCTTAGGTATCCTAGTTTAGTGTGTTTAGATCCATTTGTAAAGATATGAATAGTTGATATGCTCAAGTGCACTATACACATACACGGTTTATGTTTGGATATTGGTTTTACAATTTTTGATTTAACTGATATTTGTTTTCATGAATAGTAGATCAAAACAAATTTATTTGGTTTATGTATAGTAGATTCATTCTATATACATGCAAGCTTAACTTCCTAGACAAACTTATTTTGACATGCCTATTCATGTGTTTTATGTTTTGGTATTTTAACAAAACATATCTTGGAATTAAAGACAAACTATGAAACATATATATATATATATATATATATATATATATATATATATATATATATATTATATATATATATATTATATATATATATATATATATATGTTTCATGTATATTGGACTTATGTCCATATGCAACTTGCTTCAGTGTGTTTAAATATCATATTTTTGTATTTCTATGAGTTTTGAAAAAAATCAGATTTCCTATTGAATAATCCAAGTTTGATAAAATACAGTTTTTGGCTTTTGGTAAAAATGATAAGACACAAAAATGGTTTAATTTGCTTGATATTTGAGTGGAAATTTTTATCACATTTTATATATCAATGCAAATGTTAAAACTATTTTTGGTGATTTTTACAAGATTTATAAGATTTATTAGAATTATTTTTACCTGTTTTTCTGACCCAGAAAATTGGCTACAAGGCCCTGGCGGTCGACCGGACGGTCGACCGTATTCCAGAGTCGGTCGACCGGTCGGTCGACCGACGTGCACAGGTCCGTGCACGTCTGGCCAGGGAACTGGGCCGGTTGACCGGGCGGTCGACCGGACAGAGAGGTTTGCTCTCTGTAAATCTGCGGTCGACCGGGCGGTCGACCGGGCTGCTCCAACGGTCATATTTATGACCGCTGGCGGTTGACCGGGCGGTCGACCGCCAGCTGTTCTGGCTAATGACTCAGCCCCAACGGCTAGTTTTTGGAGAGGCCTATAAATACACCATCTCTTTGGGATTTTAACTAAGATTTTTGAGCAAAATTTCCAGAGCTTTCTTGGTATTTTTAAATAAGTTTTCAAAAGAGTTTTTAGTGTCAAAAGATCAATCTTATTTGTTTTTAAGTGTTTTGTTTATTTCAAAGAAAATAAGTTTTGTGAATTTATTTCTTGGTCTAAATTTTTATATTCATTTGGTATTTTTCCCAAGAGATTTTCTTGATCAAACACTTGTTTTCCACACTTGAGCTTATCCTCTATCCTATTCTATTAGGATCTTTTGTTTTGTGGAAGAGAGATTGTTTGAGGTTGTGGAAACCTCTAAGTTGTAAAAACCCTCATTTGTTTGTTGCTCCCTCTTTGGTAGATGTTGAGGTTGTGGATTTGGGTTGGTGTTTTGCTTCCTCTTTGGTAGAGGTGGAGATTTGTGTTTGCTCCCTCTAGTGAGAGGTGGAGTTTGGTTTGTATCCCTCTTGGTGAGGTTGATTGTGGTTGTTTGGCTAAAGGCCTACCTCTCTTGTGTGAGGTGGTGTTTGTTTGCCTCATTGGAGTTGTATTGAGCGAGGAGTTCGGTACTCCCTGTGTTGTAACAAATCTTCCTCGGTGGAGGTTCCCTCGGTGGGAGATAGTTGATTAGAAATCCTTCACGATGGTGAAGGCGGGGACGTAGAGCTAGGGGCTCGAACCTCGGAACATATCACTTTGTTTGCGTTTGATCCATTGTCTCTTAACCCTCTCTCCTTTATTTGTGCTTAGCATCATTCATTCATTCATATCCTATTTGCTTGTGTTGTGCATTCATTCATATTGATTGTGTTTGTGCCTTGCATCATCCTTATTGATATATCATCTATATGCTTGTGTGCTTGTGTGCCTCACTTGTATTTAACCAACAAGAGCTTCATATAGCACCTCAACCCATATCTAGGGGAATCAAGAGGAGTTAGTCCAGAGTCCTTCACGGGAAATTCGGCTACACTTGTTGGTTGTACTAAGTGTGTTGCAATTAAGTTTTTAATTTCCGCTGTTAGCTCATTAGATTAGCACTACACCTATTCACCCCCCCTCTAGGTGTACTTTCAATTGGTATCAGAGCCTACGCTCCTGATACTTAAGTTTAACCACCTAGGAGTGAGATCCTTTGCTTGCTAATCTATCACCTACATTTGCATATTTGTTTGCACACATATAGTTTACCTATGGACTTCATGACCCCTCCTATATTTGATCCTTCCAACATTGTTGTTTGGAAGACTAGGATGTCCATCTATTTACAAACCTAGGCTTGCATGTTTTCCTTGCCGCTACCAAGAAATGCTATCTTGGTAATAGCAATCATTTAGGGGCCAATGCACAAGCCCTTGAGGCCATTAGAAGCACGCTCTCAAAAGAATATCTTATGCTTGTTTCTAATATTGATTCCGTCTTTGCAGTGTGGAATATGTTGACAACCACAAGCACCTCCAAGCTTCAAGTGCAAATCCAACCGGAGGAATCTAGTGGAGAATCCGAGTCACAATGCTTCATGGTCCAAGGGAATGACTCCCTTGAGGTACAATCAGAAACTCAACTAGATAGTTTTGATTCTAGTTCTTCTTGTGATGAGCATGTTGATCCCAATACTTTAAATGAAGAACTATCTATTGTTTGTGAAAATTTGATTGAAAAATATAAAGTTTTGAAAAAGAAGAGTCCAGGCCTTAACAATGATAATAAAAATTTGATTTCTAGACTTGACAATGTTTTGCAAGAGAAGGAGGAGATTTCTAATGAAAGGGATTCATTGAAATCTCAACTAGATCTTGCCTTAAAAGAAAATAAATTTTTAAAATCTAAAAATGATTGTGAATCAATTTTGAAGAAAAATAAAAATTTGTCTTCAAAAGTTGATTTTGTTTTAAAAGAGAATGTTGCTTTGAAAAATAAAATAATTTCTATTTCAAATGACTTAGATGTTTGTTTAAAGAAAATGAATTTTTGAAAAATAAGATTGATTCTCATGTTTGTCATGCTAGTGTAGTATCACACGCTTCACCTATTTCATGTGTTTGTTTAAAATAAAATAATTTCTATTTCAAATGATTTAGATGTTTGTTTAAAGAAAAATGAATTTTTTAAAAATAAGATTGATTCTCATGTTTGTCATGCTAGTGTAGTATCACACGCTTCACCTATTGCATGTGCCACCTCTTCTTTAATTGAAAAAGATATATCCATGCTTAAGAAGAAAGTAGATTGTTTGGGCTCCACTATGAGCCAATGTGCCATGAACCATACACGTTTGGAATCCTTGGTTCGAAAGAAACAAGTTCCATCCTTTCATGCACACCATGCACGGCATACACATGCTCCTCACGGACACCATCACACTTTGTATGCTCATGTGTACACTTGTACACATTGTGAACGTAAGGGCCACCTTGCTAAATTTTGCTTTGATAGATTACATGATGTAAATTTAGCAAATAAGTTTGTTTGGGTTAGAGAAGGGACTAACTCCCATGGAACCAAAAAGGTATGGGTACCAAAGACCACCCCTATTGTTTTTGATGTAGGTGTGGGCTCTCACATGACGTGAGAGTATAGGTACCTTGGAGTGGATGCGTTCCGAGCTTCATGGAAATCAATTGGATACATCACTTTCAAGGGAAGTTTGGTAGAAGTACCACCTTGTTTTGGAGACATGGAGAGTTGCCTCATAGGTTTTGGTAACGGTCTCTTACTCCTAATTATTGTTTAAATGCTTCTGTTCATTATTAGCATGTTTTGATGTTTGTAGATTATTATGATTATGCCATGATTATTAGACCCTTGACATGCATGTATAGCTTTTGAGACACCCATGTTTAATATGGATTATTATTTTTGTGTTCTCACATTTGTTTAGCTATCATGTTTATCATAGCTCTAATAACATGTGAATTTACATAATAATCATGTTTATATTTTTCATGTTGATTTATATCTTGTTTTATGCTTTATGATTTGAATATATGTTTAAATGTTAGTTTTCATGAAACTGGGTATATACTTGTGCATATAGTGGGTTAATTTATATATGTTTGAGCTTGAATGCTTATTTGCACCATTATGATGTGCTAGTATAGTCTAGTTTTGATGATTCATGCATTTAAACTTGTATTCCCATTTTGGATTTGTTTTATGATTATGTTTAAATTCATGTATATGTCCATCTTATCCAAACTATGCATTATACATGTGTTGGCCCAAAGGCCTTCCACTTTAGTTTTGATGATGATTAACTCATGTAGTTATATGTACTAATAATCTTGTGATTTTAGTTACAGATCATTAATCAAGATATTAGTTGGTGAAAGCTTCAACAAGATGGTTTGGAAGCATTCACATGGTGATTCAAGAGCCTAAGCATCAAAGGCGATATCTAGCACTCATTGGAGTCGTGCTCCGTGAATCTAGCTTTGGATCAAGCCGACTTGGAGATTGCGCTCTACAAGAAGACTTAGGTATCCATAGTTTAGAGTTTGTGTTTTAGACCCATATTGTAAAGATTAGAATAGTATGATAAGCTCAAGTTCACAACACACACACGTTTCATGTTTTGAATATTGGTTTTCGTTTTTGGTTTAACCGATCTTGGTTTACATGAATAGGATTATATCAAAATAAGTTTACATGGTTTAATGTATATTAGATTTGTTCTATATACATGTATGCTTCAACTATTTAAAGAAACTTAGTTTGATATTCTATTTCATGTGTTTTATGTTTTGGTATTTCTATCAAAACATATATTTTGGTATAATGACAAAAACTATGATATGTATATGTTTCATGTATATTGAAATTCTATCAATATGCATCATGCTTCAAAAGTGTTTAAATATCATATTTTTGTATTTGGATGAGTTTTAGACAAAACGTATTTTCTATTCCAAGTTTTAGAAAACACAAGGTTTGGTTTTTGGTAAAAATGAAAAGACATAAAAATAAGTTTTAATTGCTTGATATTTGAGTCAAAACTTTTATCACATGTTTATATATCAATGCAATTTGACAAAACTATTTTTGGGGATTTTTAGTAATTTACAAGAATTTATTGGATATTTATTTCCCCTATTTTTTTGACCTGTTTTTTTGCCTGCCAGGCTTGGTCGGTCGACCGTACGGTCGACCGCACCAAAGTAGCCAGTCGACCGGGCGGTCGACCGACGTGCACAGATACGTGCACGCTGGCTACAGCCTTGGCCGGTCGACCGGGCGGTCGACCGACTGAGAGCAGGTTTGCTCTCTGTTTGTTCGGGTCGACCGGGCGGTCGACCGCTTGCGCCAACGGGTCAAAAATTGACCGTTGGGCGGTCGACCGACCGGTCGACCGACAGGGTTATTTCTGGCAAATCTGCTGCCAACGGCTATTTTCCAGATTTGTCTATAAATACCCCATTTGAAAGAGTTTTTCTCTAAGATTTTTTGTGCGAATTTTCCATACTCTCTGGTGTTTTTGCTGCAATTAAAAGAAGTTTTTGAACTTGAATTGAACAATCTTTTGGTGTTTTTGCTAGGGTTTGGAAAATCAAAGAAGAGGTTTTTGGAAAAGCTTTTGATTGAACTTCACCATCCTGATTTCTATTGTTTTCCCAAGGATTTTTCTTTGTGATTCTGATTTCCATTCTATTGGTTTTCTCCACACTTGAGCTAAAATCTACTATCTTCTCTATAGGATTTTGTGTGGGAAAAAGAGATTGTTTTGTGGTTGTTGTTTGAAACCACTAAGTTGTAAACCCTATCTTTAGCTTGGCTTTGTGCCTTTCCCTCATTGTGTTGAGGAAGTTTGGCTATTGGGTTGTATCCCTCAAGGTTGTGAGGTGATCCTTGTATTGGTTTGTTGAAATCCCTCAAGTTGTAAGGTGATTGTTGATTGGATTGGAGTTGTGCCTCAAGGAGGAGGTTGTGTTTGTAAGGGAGGAGTTGGGTACTCCTTGTAATTGTGATTGCCCCAAATCCTCGGTGGAGGTTCCCTTTGTGGGAGTCCTTTGTGGACAAGCTAGTGGATTGGAAATCCTTCGTGTGTCGAAGGCGGGGATGTAGAGCTGGGTGCTCGAACCTCGGAACATATCTTGTTGTTTGCGCTTGATCCATTGGCTCTCTCTCTAACTCTCTCTTTACTTTGTGCCTTGCATCTACTTATATTGCTCATTCATATTTGCTTGGCTTGGTTGTGTGCATCACTTGTTGATAGCACTTGAGTGTGAATTGCATTAAGTTTTTAATTCCGCATTTAGTTCATAGATTAGCTATATCACCTATTCACCCCCCCTCTAGGTGACTTTACAATTGGTATCAGAGCTAGTGCTCCTGATATTTAGGTTTAACCACCTAGGAGTTAAGATCTTGGTTTGCTAATCTTCATTTGCATTATCATTTGCACACATATTAGTTTGCACTCATGGCTAGCCCTCCTATGTTTGACCATTTTAGACTTGATGCTTGGAAGGTGGACATGACTAGGCATTTAAAAACTCTAGGTCATCTAGTTTATCAAGCCATCACTATAGAAACCCTCCCTAATAGTAGCAAGCATAAGAAGGCCAATGCACTTGCACTTAAAACACTTAGAGCATCTTTTGATAATAATCTTTTACTTGTTTTTGATAGTTTTGATTCGGCTTTTGCAGTTTGGAGCGTCTTGACATCTCCGGAGCTTCCAAGGATCATTAACAATATGAGGAGATCTATGAGAGATGTATCCGAAGAGCCTTGTTTTATGGCATATGGGAATGACTCCCATGAGGTACAATCGGACTCTCAAATAGATGATAGCTCTAGTTCATATTGCCATGGTTGTTTTGAAGTTCAAAATTTGAATGTTGACCTTGCTTCTAAACTTGAAAATTTTATGGAAAAACATGAGATTTTGAAAAAGAAACATTTTGACTTAAAAGAAGAATTAAAGGATTTATGTTCAACTTTTGAATCGGTTTTGCAAGAGAAAGAAGAGATTATTAGTGAACGTGACTCACTTGAATCTCAACTTGAAATTGCTTTAAAAGAAATTGAAGTTTTGAAAAATAAAAATGATTGTGATGATGTTGTAGAACACAATGAAGTTTTGTCTTCTAGATTGGATCTTGTTTTTAAAGAAAATCTTTCTTTGAAAAATGAAATTGATTTCATAACAAAAGAATTGGATTTGGTTTTGAATAAAAATAAATCTTTGCAAAATGATATTGATATTCATGTTTGCCATGCTAGTGTAGCTTCTACTTCTTGCACACCTATAGCATGCTCCACTTTGTCTTCTAGCATAGAAAATGATATAAATGTTTTGAAGAAAATGTTGAATGTTTGGGCTCCACTTTGAGCCAATGCACATTGAATCATTCACGTTTGGAAACCTTGGTTCGCAAGAAACAAGTTCCAACTATGCATGCACACCCTACACGGCATACACATGCTTTCCACGGACACAAACATGACATGTATGCTCATGTGTACACTTGTACACATTGTGGTCGAAAAGGCCACCTTGCTAGATTTTGCTATGATCGTTTACATTTTGAAAATTTAGCAAATAATCTTGTTTGGGTTAGAAAGGATACTAACCCCCGTGGACCCACTAGAAAATGGGTACCAAAAACCACCTCGTTGTCTTTTGATGTAGGTGGGAGCTCTTGCGTCACGTGAGGGCATTGGTGCCTTGAGGTGGATGCATTCTAAGCTTAAAAGAGAACCATTTGGATGCTTCACTCTCAAGGAGAATTGGTGGGAGGACCACCGGGTTTTGGAGACATGGAGAGTTGCCTCTTCGGTTTTGGTAACAATTCCTTACTCCATTTAATGTTTACATGCTTTTTATGTTCATCCTTTTATAGCATGTTGTGTTTTGTTGTTCATTGTGCTTGTGCCATGTTCATTAGATTAAGGTTGTACATGTTTAGCTACTTGAGCACCCATGTTTCATATGGATCTATATTTAGTGTCTCACCTTGTTTAAACTAACATGTATGCTTTAGATCTAATGCACATGCATATGCATAATGATCATATGATGTTCATGATTCTATGATTTTTGTTTTAATGATTCATGTTTTGAATAGTATGTTTATTGCAATACATGTTTTGAAATTTGAAATCACCATTGTTTATATGAATCCATATTTTGTGTTTTCACAATTGTTTTGATGTATATCATGACCTTTATAGCATGTGGATTTACATAATGATCATTTTAGAATATCATTGATTTATGACTCGTTTTATGCTTTATGATTTGAATATATGCTTAGATGTTAGTTTTCATTAAAACTAGGATTTATACTTGTACATAGAATGGGCCACAAGTAAATCTTTATATGTTTGTGCTTGAATGCCTATTTGTACCCATTAGATGTTCTAGTATAGTCTAGTTTTGATGATTCATGCATTCAAACATGTATTCCTATTTTTGATGTGTTTTCTATGATAAAGTGTTTTCACTTCATGTATATGTCTATTTTGCCAAACCTTAAGATATACATGTATGCCCCTTGAGTCATTTGCTTTTCATGCAAATCTATATTTTGGACTCATTGTGTTTAGGAATATGTACGTATACTTTTATTTTGTCAAAACATACATATACTTTGGAGTTTAAATTGTTATGATGATTTTCATGTCTTTGAGGAAATTTCCTTTAGTAATGAAGATTTAGTTTTTCATGTGTTCATATTTTAAAGGAATTTCATAATGAGCTTGATTGTCAATTTCTATGATTATGAGGTTTCACATTATACTTGTACACTCACTTTATTAGTTTACTCATGTTTTGTTTTCATGAGACTTTGACTTGGGCTTTATAGATTTGAGTGTTTAGTGATCATGTGATTTTCATGTTTCATGAAAAATATTTTCATGTTATTCCTTACTTAAAGGATTTCGTACTAGTTTACCCTCCATTTAACTAGTTGCGATATTCTTCAATTTGGTAGAGATTTTCAAACTAACTATATTTCTAAATCTATTTTTGAAAACCCCTACCATAATGGGCGGTTGGATGGGAGATCATGCTCATGTATGCTTTATAATGAAAATCATTTTAAACTTGATCATGAAATGGGTGGTAGTTGATATGAGTCATACACTTGATCTTTTTATTGTTTCAATTGGTATCATTGAATTCTTTCAATTGGTATCAATCTTGACATCCTTTTGTATACTCATATATGTTTTGTATATGTATGCTTACACTTCATATAGTATCAATTTCAATTGGGATCTATTTCTTACATACATATATAGATGATTTATTTGTGCTTCAAGATATCACAAATTTCGGTTATGTTAAGCTTGAGTTTTTCAATTGGTATCCATATACAAGCTTTATCATAATTTTAAGATTGCTAAGCTTGAATTTTTAATGAATATCATGTTTCAATTGATTTAATTTTTAATTGGTATCTTATTTCAAGCCTATGCATATTTTCCTTTGGTATTTCATAAAGGGGAGAAAAACTCGTATTTTATATTTCAATTGGTATTTGGGTTACCATTATTTTTGTTTTCCACTCCCTAACTTTATGATGAAAAACAATTACACATCAATATTAAAGTAATTGGTATCATATGCTTACAATGAAAAATATCTTCTTTTGGTATCAAGATGCTATTTGTTTCCTTAAATTTGGTATCATTTTTTATTGTATCAAGTTTATATTACATGTTTTCATTTTGATATAAAATGTTATGTTGTTTCAATGCCTTGTTTTATTTCATATAGGATTTGGCATTTCTCAAAGTTTGTTATTTTCAATTGATATCATATTGACTTTGTTTTTACCCCTTGGAATAATTTATTGCTTCTTTGTTTTGAAGATTTAGGGGGAGAAATATTTGTTTTCATTATGTTTGTTTTTACCCCTTTGTTGATGATTGACAAAAAGGGGAGAAGAATTTGTAGTTTATATGCATGGTTGATTTATGCATATGTTTTGGTTGGTTTTCATTAGGTTTTCATTAGTAATAATATGTTGGTTTCAATATGATTGGTTATTGGTATCAAGAGCAAGAACATGTTTTAGTAATGTCTTGTTTTAATTTTCAATTTTGGTATCAAGAGCAAGAGCATGTTTTGATAATGTTTTATTTATTAGTATTGTTTTATTGGTATCAAGAGCATGTTTTGATATTGTTTTAAAACACATATAAACATGTTTAAGAACATTCATTGCATATCTTATATGTTTTATTGTTATGCATGAGTTAAGGGAGAGCTTCTTTGAAGCTTTACTTTAATCCATGCATATATAACTCCATGAGTTTTGTCATCATCAAAAAGGGGGAGATTGTTGGCCCAAAGGCCTTCCACTTTAGTTTTGATGATGATTAACTCATGTAGTTATATGTACTAATAATCTTGTGATTTTAGTTACAGATCATTAATTAAGATATTAGTTGGTGAAAGCTTCAACAAGATGGTTTGAAAGCATTCACATGGTGATTCAAGAGCCTAAGCATCAAAGGCGATATCTAGCACTCATTGGAGTCGTGCTCCGTGAATCTAGCTTTGGATCAAGCCGACTTGGAGATTGCGCTCTACAAGAAGACTTAGGTATCCATAGTTTAGAGTTTGTGTTTTAGACCCATATTGTAAAGATTAGAATAGTATGATAAGCTCAAGTTCACAACACACACACGTTTCATGTTTTGAATATTGGTTTTCGATTTTTGGTTTAACCGATCTTGGTTTACATGAATAGGATTATATCAAAATAAGTTTACATGGTTTAATGTATATTAGATTTGTTCTATATACATGTATGCTTCAACTATTTAAAGAAACTTAGTTTGATATTCTATTTCATGTGTTTTATGTTTTGGTATTTCTATCAAAACATATATTTTGGTATTAATGACAAAAACTATGATATGTATATGTTTCATGTATATTGAAATTCTATCAATATGCATCATGCTTCAAAAGTGTTTAAATATCATATTTTTGTATTTGGATGAGTTTTAGACAAAACGTATTTTCTATTCCAAGTTTTAGAAAATACAAGGTTGGTTTTTTGGTAAAAATGAAAAGACATAAAAATAAGTTTTAATTGCTTGATATTTGAGTCAAAACTTTTATCACATGTTTATATATCAATGCAATTTGACAAAACTATTTTTGGGGATTTTTAGTAATTTACAAGAATTTATTGGATATTTATTTCCCCTATTTTTCTGACCTGTTTTTTTTGCCTGCCAGGCTTGGTCGGTCGACCGTACGGTCGACCGCACCAAAGTAGCCAGTCGACCGGGCGGTCGACCGACGTGCACAGATACGTGCACGCTGGCTACAGCCTTGGCCGGTCGACCGGGCGGTCGACCGACTGAGAGCAGGTTTGCTCTCTATTTGTTCGGGTCGACCGGGCGGTCGACCGCTTGCGCCAACGGGTCAAAAATTGACCGTTGGGCGGTCGACCGACCGGTCGACCGACAGGGTTATTTCTGGCAAATCTGCTGCCAACGGCTATTTTCCAGATTTGTCTATAAATACCCCATTTGAAAGAGTTTTTCTCTAAGATTTTTTGTGCGAATTTTTCCATACTCTCTGGTGTTTTTGCTGCAATTAAAAGAAGTTTTTGAACTTGAATTGAACAATCTTTTTGGTGTTTTTGCTAGGGTTTGGAAAATCAAAGAAGAGGGTTTTTGGGAAAAGCTTTTGATTGAACTTCACCATCCTGATTTCTATTGTTTTCCCAAGGATTTTTCTTTGTGATTCTGATTTCCATTCCATTGGTTTTCTCCACACTTGAGCTAAAATCTACTATCTTCTCTATAGGATTTTGTGTGGGAAAAAGAGATTGTTTTGTGGTTGTTGTTTGAAACCACTAAGTTGTAAACCCTATCTTTAGCTTGGCTTTGTGCCTTTCCCTCATTGTGTTGAGGAAGTTTGGCTATTGGGTTGTATCCCTCAAGGTTGTGAGGTGATCCTTGTATTGGTTTGTGGAAATCCCTCAAGTTGTGAGGTGATTGTTGATTGGATTGGAGTTGTGCCTCAAGGAGGAGGTTGTGTTTGTAAGGGAGGAGTTGGGTACTCCTTGTAATTGTGATTGCCCCAAATCCTCGGTGGAGGTTCCCTTTGTGGGAGTCCTTTATGGACAAGCTAGTGGATTGGAAATCCTTCGTGTGTCGAAGGCGGGGATGTAGAGCTGGGTGCTCGAACCTCGGAACATATCTTGTTGTTTGCGCTTGATCCATTGGCTCTCTCTCTAACTCTCTCTTTACTTTGTGCCTTGCATCTACTTATATTGCTCATTCATATTTGCTTGGCTTGGTTGTGTGCATCACTTGTTGATAGCACTTGAGTGTGAATTGCATTAAGTTTTTAATTCCGCATTTAGTTCATAGATTAGCTATATCACCTATTCACCCCCCCCTCTAGGTGACTTTACAACATGTACATCCTTTGAGCCACGTGCCTTCATGCATATATCTTTGTGGACTCGTTGTGTTTGGATATGTATGTATACTCTAGTTTGTATAGGACATACATATACCATTGAAGTATAAACTATTTTAATGAAAATTTAATTTTTATGAGTTTTCATTTCATGTATATTTTTATTTTGCCAAACTTTAAGATATACATGTATACCCCTTGAGTCGTTTGCTTTTCATGCAAATCTTTATTATGGACTCAAATTGTGTTTAGGGATATGTATGTATACTTCTTGTGTTGTCAAAACATACATATACCTTGAAATGTAAATTGTTTTTTAATGAAATTTAGATTTTCATGTTTTCATGTTTTAAAGGAATTTCAATTGAGCTTAATAGAATATTTTCATGGTTATGTGATTCACATTACATTTGTACACTCACCTTTACTTGTTTACTCATGTTTGTTTTCATGAGTTATAATTGTGCTTAATAGACTTTGAGTGTTTAGTGCCATGTGATTTACATGTGTTTCATGAAAATTACTTTTAGTTAATTCCTTGCTTGAAGGATTTCGTACTAGTTAACAAATTTTTCCATTTAACTAGTTCGTATTCTTCTTATGACAGATTTTTTTTTAAAACATACAATATTTTCGAACCTATTTTCGAAAACCCCTACCATCGACGGGCGGTTGGTTGGAGACCATGCTCATGTATGCTTTATAGTGAAAATCTTTTTAAACTTGAACATGATTGGGAGGATAGGGTATATGAGATATACACTTGATCATCATTGTTGGTTCAATTGGTATCATTGAATTCTTTCAATTGGTATCAATTTTGATTCTTCTTGTATACTTATATGTTATATGTATGTATGCTTTTGCTTTCCAATTCTAATGGTATCAATTTCAATTGGTATCTAACTTTTCATACATATGTATGTTTTATTTGTGCTTTTTATATTCCTATATCTTTAAGCACAAAATTTTGTTTATGCTAAAGCTTGAGCTTCAACTTTGTTTCAATTGATTCAGTTTTCAATTGGTATCTTAATTCAAGCCTACCATTGTTTTAGTTGGATTTCATAAAGGGGGAGAAAATTTGATTTTGTCCTTCAATTGGTATTTGATTTCCACTCCCACACTTTATGATTATAAAAACGAATGTTGATTTGATTTTGAATGAAAAATACTTTCATTTGGTATCATATGCTTTTAAAAGTATAATACTTTCTATTGATATCAAGATTGTTTATCTACCATTGATATTTTATTTGTTTACTTATCAATTGGTATCAAGATTTTGTTTTCACTTTCAATTGGTATCAATGCCTCATTTACTTTCAATTGATTTATGATATAAAATTGTTTAAGTGAAATTTGTTTCAATGCCTTAATTACCTTCAATTGGTATAGGCATTTCTTACATGTTTTCATGTTCACGTTTTATTGGTATCAAGATGCACTTATTGACATATTTTTAATTGGTATCAATGTTTTGGACATCACCCCTTTGTTGATTCTTTGTTTCGAACAAAAAGGGGGAGAAAATTTGCTGATTTCGTTTTTACTTATACCCCTTATTGATATTATTTTTGTTTTAGACAAAAAGAGGGAGAACATGTTATTTTGAGTTTCTTTCTTGGATCCCTTTGTTGATGATTGACAAAAGGGGGAGAAAGATGTATGAGTTTTATATGCATATGTTTTTGTATGCATATGTTTTTGTATGCATAATTTATGTTTTTAGAAAGAACATTATTTGTTTATTTATTGGTATCAAGAGAATTATTTGTTTTTGTTTTTGGTATCAAGAGTTTTATTTAAAGAACATGTTTTTATTGTTTTATGCATGTCCATGCATGTCTCATGTTTAACATTTATTGCATAATATTTATGTTTATTTCCTATGCATGAGTTAAGGGGGAGCTTCTTTGAAGCTTAACTTTAATCCATGCATATATAACTCCATGAGTTTTGTCATCATCAAAAAGGGGGAGATTGTTGGCCCAGAGGCCTTCCACTCTAGTTTTGATGATGATTAACTCATGTAGTTATGTTTACTAATAATCTTGTGATTTTAGTTTCAGATCTTTAAGCAAGATATTAGTTGGTGATAGCTTCAACAAGATGAGTTTTGAAGCCTTCACGTGGTGATTCCAGAGCCCGAGCATCATGATCATACAAAGCACTCGCACGTGGATCACGGAGTTTTGGACCGAGTCGGCTTGAAGACGGTGTTCGTCAAGAAGGCTTAGGTATCCTAATTTAGTGTGTTTAGATCCATTTGTAAAGATATGAATAGTTGATATGCTCAAGTGCACTATACACATACACGTTTTATTTTTGAATATTGGTTTTACGATTTTTGATTTAATCGATATTTGTTTTCATGAATAGTAGATCAAAACAAGTTTATTTGGTTTATGTATAGTAGATTCATTCTATATACATGCAAGCTTAACTTCCTAGACAAACTTATTTTGACATACCTATTCATGTGTTTTATGTTTTGGTATTTTAACAAAACATAACTTGGAATTAAAGACAAAAACTGTGGTATATATATGTTTCATGTTTATTGGATTTATGTCCATATGCAACTTGCTTCAGTGTGTTTAAATATCATGTTTTTGTATTTCTATGAGTTTTGGAAAAAATCAGATTTCCTATTGAATAATCTAAGTTTGATAAAATACAGTTTTTGGCTTTTGGTAAAAATGATAAGACACAAAAATGGCTTAATTTGCTTGATATTTGAGTGAAAATTTTTATCACATATTTATATATCAATGCAAAATGTTAAAACTATTTTTGGTGATTTTTACAAGATTTATAAGATTTATTAGAATTATTTTTACCTGTTTTTCTGACCCAGAAAATTGGCTACCAGGCCCTGGCGGTCGACCGGGACGGTCGACCGTATTCCAAAGCCGGTCGACCGGTCAGTCGACCGACGTGCACAGGTCCGTGCACGTCTGGCCAGGGAACTGGGCCGGTCGACCGGGCGGTCGACTGGACAGAGAGGCTTGCTCTCTGTAAATCTGCGGTCGACCAGGCGGTCGACCGGGCTGCTCCAACGGTCATATTTATGACCGTTTTTGGCTGATGACTCAGCCCCAACGGCCAGTTTTTGGAGAGGCCTATAAATACCCCATCTCTTGGGGATTTTAACTAAGATTTTTGAGCAAAATTTCCAGAGCTTTCTTGGTGTTTTTAAACAAGTTTTCAAAAGAGTTTTTAGTGCCAAAAGATCAATCTTATTTATTTTTAAGTGTTTTGTTTATTTCAAAGAAAATAGGTTTTGGGAATTTATTTCTTGGTCTAAATTTCTATATTCATTTGGTATTTTTCCCAAGAGATTTTCTTTGATCAAAACACTTGTTTTCCACACTTGAGCTTATCCTCTATCCTAGTCTATTAGGATCTTTTGTTTTGTGGAAGAGAGATTGTTTGAGGTTGTGGAAACCTCTAAGTTGTAAAAACCCTCATTTGTTGGTTGCCCTCTTTGGTAGAGGTTGAGGTTGTGGATTTGGGTTGGTGTTTTGCTCCCTCTTTGGTAGAGGTGGAGATTTGTGTTTGCTCCCTCTAGTGAGAGGTGGAGTTTGGTTTGTATCCCTCTTGGTGAGGTTGATTGTGGTTGTTTGGCTAAGGGCCTACCCCTTTTGTGTGAGGTGGTGTTTGTTTGCTGATCGGGGTAAAACCGCGCACAAAAAGAGTATGTTTTGAAGTGAAGATTTAAAGTGTGTGTGCTTTGGCTTCCTCGATACTTCCGTTATAGCATAGAGGCTAAAACGAGTCGAATCCACAAGGACGAGAGGCGATAGAAGTTTTATCGGTTGATTCACGTGTTTGTTAAAGATTCTTCAAAGTTTTAAAGAATGAAAAGAAAAGAAAGTAAAGAATGGAAAGAGAAGTACGGTGAGATACGAAGAAGTGGGAAACATAGAAAAGAATAGTTTTTTGTGATTTTTGTTGTATTTCAAAAACAAAGTGAAAAAGAAAGAAAACTCACGGCTACTAACTACTAATGACTCCACCAACATGCTAACCTCTTAGTGATAGTTGCCTCACATGTATCATTGGCCATCACTAGTCCTTGGTTCAAGAGCTATTCAAAGCATGACCCATATGTAACTTATCACAACCCAACTTAACAAACAAGTGCAAGCTACACTTAAATCATCAAAACCCAATAAGAGCAAGCATGAAGTAAAGTAATGTTAGCTTGTTAGTGGTTAGGAAGTTAGAGTTAGATCCATCATCATGAGCCATTAATGGCTCTTGCAAGAGCAAGGCCAAAATGAGGCTATTAGATTCATGTGGATTATCATCAAAGAAGTTAGCAAGTTGGTGTTAGTAGTTAGTTGCCATGAGAGAAAAACTAGTTACACATGTAAAAGAGATTAGAGAGAAGAAAACAAAGATAAGGTAGAGAGCGCCTTTCATAGATTGTCACCTTTCATTACAAGCACTCTTACTTCCCCACATGTACCACTCTCTCTCCCTAATACAAGATCTACAAAAAATGGAAAATACAAGGGAGGAATAAGAACTAACCTAACCTAAACTACCCTAAAATACAACATGGAATGAAAACTACTCCTAAAACTTGCATATCTTCAACGCAGAAACCCCAGGGGGGTATTTATAGGCGCCAAGGGAACAGGGGCCAGGGGACAAACCCTGGCCCGAAGCGGCGCGCGCGCCACGACCGTATGGCCGCAGAAACGCGGCCTAGGCCGCGTTTCCGCGGCCATCCTGGCGCCGCGCGCGCGCGCGCTTCGAGCCGCACGCGGTCCTTTTGGTCCCCTGTCAGAGTCTGCTCCCGGATTTTGGTTTCTGGCCCCTGGTGTTTACAGAATTAGCTCTCTAGGTCAATGGCTATCTTTAATAGGCTTTTAATCACCAATTAATGGTGATTTAGGGTCTTCTTCTCCATTGCACACCATGGACCTAGAATCAAGCAAGCAAGGTATTATTAGCAGAATTTATTATTAAATAAATATGAGAATGTGATGAGAATTATGCAAAATTAGAGACTAATCATACCCCCCACACTTATCTTTTGCTCGTCCCGAGCAAAACAAAAAACTAAGGAATTATTACACCACTTTCGCAGGTGACGCGTTTGCACTGAGCATGTGCAACAAGCCGTTAAACCTCTAAGTTTCCCCTAGAGGAGGAGTTTTGTCTCCTGAGGGTTTTCAGCGGATTACACCCACAAAATCCGTAAAGAAGAAATCAAATGTTAGTATTTTGAAAACACATTTTGAAATAGAGAAAAGTGTTGAAATATTTTTGCGAAAATATAGTGATCTAAGGTCATAGGTTAACCAGAAATTGTTCTTTCTTAAACTAAGTCAAAATGCAAAAAATCTTGTTATAAATTAATGTAAGAATTTAAAATTGAATTGACTCTTTGATCTTTCATAAAACTCTTAGAAAAATATGCACTTTGTGAACTGTGAAAATTTTTGGGATATCGACTCAAACTTTCATGCCATATATTTAATATATATATACTTTATTTATTTATTTATTTTTTCTCTCTTTTTTTCTTCTTTCCTTAGTTTTCTTAGGCTTTTTTATTTACCCGGGTAGTGAGCCTTTAGCCGGTGACTCCCAACTAGATGGTCTTAGGGCACCAGGTGAGAAAACATCCATCGACTTAAGGACTCGAGTAAACGAGGCCACAAAACTAAAGGAGTTTATTTTATTTTTGTTCACTATTTTAGGTGTGAATAATCATGCTTCCTGAGGCATAATTACCCAACTTCAATAAGTGGTTTAAATTTTTTTTTATTTTATATATATATTATCTATGGCATTTTCAGTCTTTGTTTCAATCCCAAAATTGTGTAAGTGTGGAGTGCATAAATCTAAGGCAAAAAATTCAAGATCAAATTATCGTTTCAATCTTATTTTCTTATCCTAAAATTTAAACAAGATCTATTATTTTGACTTGGTTTAAAATTTCATAATTTTAGGTCTTCCTAATTCCTAAGATAATCTTAATTTTCTTAAAAATAAATCAAAACTATTTCTCTTGTTTCAAAAAGTTTTTTTTTTATTAAAAAGAAGTGTAAAAGAAAGAAAATATAAAACTAACTATGTTAGTAAACCCTCCCCCACACTTATCTCATGCATGGTCCTCAATGCATCGTGAATATGTAAATACATGAAACAAATGGAGAGGGAAGGAAGATTACCTCAAGGGGGTGGCTCCGGTGGTGGTCTGATTAGGCCAAGCGTTTTGACCCAATCAAGATATCGTGGATCATTCAGGAACCCACCAATGACCTCTCTAACATGACCCAATAAAAGAATGATGGATTGAATGGTCTTATTGAAAATTTTATCCCCATCTAATTTCCAATTTTTAAAAATAATGACTGAGTCATTTTCGTCAACAGTCTTGTCCAATAATGAAGTGTGATTTTGGAAGATGATAGATTTGGGCTCAAAGGGATCAGGAATAAAAATCGATACCGACTCGGGAAGTTGACTCAGATCAAGTCGAGAGTCAATAATGAGAGTCGAAATTGGTTCAAAAATGGGGTCCAAACCAAGAATTGATGTTCACACACTTTCTCCATCAATGAAGTGTGATCATAAAGATTGGTGATTCCATTTCACGGTGTATTGGTATAGGATTCAATGTTGACTCCGGAATAGAGAAAAAATCTGGTAAGGATACTGGGGTCATTATTGAATCAAAAGTGAAATGGAGTTCCCAACAGGAAGTTTAGGATCACATTCAGGTTCGATTTCAATTTCAGGGAAGGGATAACTTGCCAAAATGTCCAGGCGACTTTCATTACTTGGAGATTGGTCAAGTTCAAATGTGTGTTCTGAAATTGAATCTTGGTTTTCAAAAGAACATGATTCTTGGGTCCAATCGGTAGAGTTAGGAATATAAGGATTGGTCAATGGTTGACAAGAAAGATTATCCTCACTATCATTGATCAAATCATTCATAATTGAGTCTAACCTACTGATAGGTTGGGTAACAGAATTCGGATTGGAATCATGTCTTCCATACTCTTGACAATTGATTGATAATATGAGTATGGATGTTGACTTTGGAAATTATGGTAAAATTGTGAGTCCATCGGATTTTGCGATTGCTGCTCGGACTCACGCAAGGGTTCCATACTCAAGTCCAGTATTGATGGTTGTTCATTTTGAATAGGTGAGACTGAAAAAGATGAGTAGGACTCTTGAAAATTTGTTTGAGATGATGAGTCCAACATGTTTTGCATTCTATCACACAAGACTTCTAAACGCTTTTCTAGCTTTGATTCTTCTTCAATTGGATGCTCTAGAAAAGGAGTATGTGGAGTTTGATGTGGGAAGGATTGTGAATTGAGCAAATTTTGCATTTGTTGTAGGAACTCTTCTATACTCCTTTCCAATGATGATTTTTTCTTCAATTGGTGGTTCAGGAAAAGGAGTATATGAATCAAAATTGGGGAACGAATATTGTGAAATTGTGGACAAGATGGTTGAAAACTTGACTCGGGGTAGGTGAATCCCCATGAACTCTGTGAAGAGTTGAAATTATTTTGAAAATTATGGTCATATGGTTGGGGATATGGGTCATATTGATTCGGATAATCCCAACCCGGCATATATGATTGGTTCATGTTGTACATAGCCGGGTTGGAGTTATCCGAGTCAAATGAGGTCAGAGTGAAATATGGATTTATATCATGATTGAAAGAATTATTGTTGTTAATATCCTTTCACAATTTACAAAAAAGAAAACAAACAAATAACAAACAAACAAAGAAAAAAGAAAAAGAAAACAAGCCTATGCTAAGGTTGGCCTAGACCTAGACGACTCCTAACTGGTTAGACTGTCCACGGAGGGTCTGTTATCGGAAGCTGACCACGAGTTAATCGGCCAGGTAGGGGCAAGATCAGTGGGAGGCATTGATTTGACTAGGAAGGTATACTTATTATGTGTATAAAGATGTATTTGATGTACCCTTTCTTGTCTCCGTTATAGTATAGGACTATACCGAGTCGATTCTCAGGAGAGCTCGCGATGGAAGCTTTAACGTGTGGTAGTGAAGTGAACAAACGAGTATTCTTCTCTTGCTTATAAACTTAGTGAATCAAATGTAAAAGAAACTAAAAGAAAGGATGGCTATGTTCATGGTGGAAATCGTTGGAAAAGAAATCAAGAAGTGGATGTGGTATTCACAAGAAAAAGAAAGAAAACTTAAAGAAAAAGCAATCCATGACTAGCTTACCTTGCTAGCTTGCCAAGACTTACTAGACTCCTTGATAGCGAATGCTTGCCTAATGTTGTCACTCCATTAGCATAGGATTTGTCTCGCGTGTTGACCTAATTACTTTCTCACTTGCAAGATGGTGGTTTAACCATCGGAGAAGAGAAGATCATACAACTTGCAAGATGAACAAAAGCAATCACCCATGAGTTAGTGAAGAAAGCTAAGCTAGTGGTAAACTAGTACATGGAAGGAAAATTAGCTACAAGCCATTAAAGAACTAAAACAAAGCTTGAAGTAAATTGCAAGAAGTAAACAAAGCAAATAATAAAGCAAGTAAACTAGAATCAAGCTCAAGTAGAGAAGTAGAGAATGGATCAATCCTTGTATAGCTCCAAGTGTCACTTCTTGATGATACAAGCTCTCTCTCTCTTACAACTCTCTCTTGCAATGAAATCTAGGGAGAAGAAGATCATAGAGAGCTAAAAATCCTAAAGAAAACCTAGCAAAATACAAATCTATTCACTAATCTCTCTCTCTTCTCTGATCAGTTTTTGCTCGCAGGTGAAGGTGGAGTATTTATAGGCTGCAGATGAAGCTTCGAGAGCCTGGGAGGTTGCCACAAAATCCGGGGCTCAACGGCCCTAGGATTGCCGCGCCCAAGCCGCGGATCGCGGCAAGATCCTGGCCGTTGAGCCAGATCTTTCTGTTGAAGATCAGTTACAAGGTTGTTAGCCACGTGGTATATCTGGAATCTTCGTTTGTTGCGCGGATTTCTCTGGATCTGGGATTTGAATTTGGCTTTATCTTTAATCTGATTAATCACTTAATTATGGTTAATTAAGTGATTATTTGGATATCTCTCCTTTAAGTGTGTACCTGCAAATATGTAGAGAAGAGGAGTAAAAATCACATATTTATTTGTAATATGCATGGGAATTATGATGTAAAATATGCAATATTGGATACCAATCACACCCCCACACTTATTCTTTTGCTCGTCCCGAGCAAAACAAAGAAAAAGAAAATCTAGACTAACAATTTATTACACCACTTTCGCAGGTGACAGATTGCACTGAGCATGTGCAACAAGCCGTTAAACCTCTAGGTTACCCTAGAGGAGGAGTGTTGTCTCCTGAGGTTTTTCAGCGGATTACACCCACAAAATCCATAAAGAAAGAAGACAAATGTTAGTATTTTGAAAACGCATTTTGAATAAGAGACAAGTTTACGAACTATTTTTGCAAAATATAAGTGATCCTAGGTCATAAGTCCACCTATAATCATTCTTCCTTAAACTTAGTATCCATGCAAGATCTTGTTTTTAATTAAGGTATGAATTCAATTGGATTGAATATTTTATCTTTCATAAAACTAGATAATATGCACACCGTGTAAGTGAACGTTTCTTGGGAATTCAACTCCAACCATAAAGCCATTTATTTATTTATATATACTTTTTTTTTATGCTTTTTTTCTTCCCTTAGTTTAGGCTTTCTAGTCTACCCTTGTAGCGAGCCTTTAACCGATGACTCCCAAACCAGACGGTCTTAGGGCACCAGATGAGAAAACATCCCTCGGGTTTAAGGTCTCGAGTAGAAAAGGCCACGAAACTAAAGGGGATTATTTATTTCCTTTACCACCGTTAGGCGTGAATAATCATGCTTCTTGAGGCACAATTCTCTAGCTTAATAGGTGATGTTTTATTTATATATTTTTTTCTCTTTTTTTTTTATTTATTTTCATGGCATTTTTGGTCTTTGTTTTCATCCCAAGAAATGTGTAAGTGTGAAGTGCAATATATCTAAGGCAAAAAATTCAAGATAAGAATATCTCACAATTTTACTTACTTAGCCTATAATTTCAACAAGATCTATTACTTCAACTATGTTTAAGATGTCATAATTAAGGCTTTCTTAATTCTTAAGATACATCTTAATTTTCTTAAAAATAGATCAAAACTTTGTCTCTTTTTTCAAAAAGTTTTTATTTTTATATATTTTTTATTTTTTTATTTTTGTAAAGAAATGTAAAAGAAAGAAAATCTAAAAACTCTATGTTAGTAAACCCTCCCCCACACTTATTTCATGCATTGTCCTCAATGCATCATGATATATGTATGCATGAAACAAAAATGAAGAGGGAAGGAAAAAATACCTTAAGGTGGTGGTTCCGGTGGTGGTCTGATTGGTCCTCGGAACATGGTCCAATCATCTTTTCTTTGGGTTTTGAGGAACCCACCAGAAATCTCAATAATATGACCCACAAAAATGATGTGTGCATTTAAGATTATTATGTACATTCCCCCATCTAATTTCCAAATTCTAAAATAATTTCTGAGTTAAATTTATCAACTACCTTGTCCCAGAATGGAATATAGAATGATAGAACGGTTGACTTGGACTCGGAAAGGAACACCGACTCAGGGAAGTGAATGAAGTCAAGTGATGGTTCAAGAGTCGAAGTGAGTTCAGAAATTTGGTCCAAGTCAAGAAATGAAAACTCAAGTCCATATGTATTGTCCAGCGATGGAATGTGACTATCAAAAATTGGTGATTCAAGTTCAGGAAGGATAGGAATCAAAACTGTCTCTAGAAGGTTACTCAAATTGGGTAATATAATCGGAGTCAATAATGATTCAGGGATTTGAACTGGATCACAGATGTGCAAATCTAGGTCACATATCTCATTTAGTTCAATTCCACAAAATGGAGAACTTGCCAAAATGTCAATTGTATCTTCAGAAGTGTAAAATTGGGCAAGTTCGACATGATCCTCACAGATGGGTGATTCAACTTCATTGTGAATTGGGAATGGATTCAATGTCGACTCTGGGAAAGGATTGAAGTGAGGTAAAGATACCGGAGTCATTATGGAATCAGAAAAAAGGATTGAATCACAAAGTTGGGGTTCAAGATCACATTCTTCATGTAGTTCAATTAAATGTGGAGAACTTGCCAATTTATCAATGGGATTTCAGAAGTATGGAATTGGCCAAGTTCTATGTGATCATCATAAAAGATTGGTGATTCAATTTCACAATGGATAGGAAATGGATCCAATTCTGACTTGGGAAATTGATTGAAATCAGGTAAGGATATCGAAGTCATGATTGAATCAGGAAGTAAGTTGGAATCATCAAGTGGAAGTTCAAGATCATAATCATGTTTGAGTTCAATTTCATGAAAGGGAAAACTTGCCAAACGTCAATTGGATCAGAAGTGTGGACAAGTTCAGGTAATTGTGCTGAAATTGAATTGGACTTCCAAGACTACATGACTCTTTGGTTTTGACAGAGTGGCTAGTGACCTTAGAAATAGGATGAAGAGTTTGGATCAGCAAATCTAAGTCACGGGCACGAGCATTTTGAGCATGAGTCATGTCTTCAAGCATCTTTTCAAAATTGATAACTTCATTATTTGGATGAAAAGATGAAGTGTTGTTTTGAAAGTGATGGTGAAATTGTGAGTCAAAAGTGTGTGATGATGGAAAAGTGGACTCACACAAGAAATCATTACTCGGTTCCCATGACAAATGGTTGTTCATTAGGAAGCGGTGGAACTGAGTAAGACTCTTGAAAATACGGTGGAATTGGAGAGGCCAATGTTTTCTGAAAGTGTTGCGTGGCCTGTTGTAAATTTGCTTCTATACTCCTTTGTAACTCAGATTTTTCTTCAAATAGTGGTTCAGAAAAAGGAGTATATGAAGTGGACTCGGGAAATGAATGTTGTGGACAAGGATTTTGAAAATTTGACTCGGGTACGTGAATCCCCAATGACTCGGTGAAGAGTTGAAATTATTTTGGACATTATAATTATTAGATGGGGGATATGGGTCATATTGATTCGGATAAGGCCAACCCGGTGTATGTGGTTGGTGCATATTGTAAAACACCGGGTTGGAATTATCCGAATATGGAGTGTGTGTGACATATGGATGGAAAGAATTGTAATTATAAGCCATATCACACAATCACAAACAAAAACAAACAAACAAACAAACAAACAAACAAAAGAAAAAATTTCTAACCTAAGTTAGGGTAGACTTAGACCTAGACGACTCCTAACAAATAGACTGTCCACGGGAGGTAGTGTAGACTCTAACCACAAGCTAATCAGCCAGGGAAGGGTAAGGTTGGTGGGAGGTTTTCCGTCAGAGACGTTCCTTAATTAAGTAACCACCACCCTTCGGGCTTTCGGCCCTAACCCCTTCCTAGACACCGATTTTGCAAGAGTTAAATTCCACCACTTTTCCCCCTTAGGATAATCTCCTAATTGAGTCCGAGATGTCCCTAGGGCCAACGTCTACTTTTTTATTAAATTAGGCTTGGGTTAGTGAGTGCTTGGGTTGTGGTTTTCGGGCTAAGGAAAGGGTAATGACCTCCCCCCACCTTATCTTATTTACGGGTATGCCCTTAGAATCAAGCAAGAGATGATTCCTAGTCTATATGCAATGCGAAACGTACCTTGCCTCCAGCACTCTTCAACAGTAAAAGTAAAGAATGAAGAGACACGTGCCTAAAATGCAAGTGTCTAACAATTTTTAAACAATTCAACCAACTTTTTACTGTTTTTAATTAAGCAGGTATATGGTGAAAAATACAGGATTTCAAGTATAGCAGCAGATGTATTTTGCAGATCTGAAGCCCCTCAGAAAATTTTGTCAGAAGTGAACTCCTCTGTGCCGCGGCCGCGCGGCTTTTGCCGTGGGAACGCGGCACTTTGGAGGGATCCTGGTCTCTGCTTTCAAGAGCAGAGGCCCAGGTCCACTTATATGTGACTGCAATGAATATTTTCCGTTTTCTTTACCTGTAACCTGCAAACAGAGTAGAAGAATCGTTTAGTACTTCACTTTAAACAAAAAAAATACGTTGCTCTCCCCGGCAACGGCGCCATTTTGATTTGACTAGGAGGTATACTTATTATGTGTATAAAGATGTATTTGATGTACCCTTTCTTGTCTCCGTTATAGTATAGGACTATACGAGTCGATTCTCAGGGAGAGCTCGCGATGGAAGCTTTAACGTGTGGTAGTGAAGTGAACAAACGAGTATTCTTCTCTTGCTTATAAACTTAGTGAATCAAATGTAAAAGAAACTAAAAGAAAGGATGGCTATGTTCATGGTGGAAATCGTTGGAAAAGAAATCAAGAAGTGGATGTGGTATTCACAAGAAAAAGAAAGAAAACTAAGAAAAAGCAATCCATGACTAGCTTACCTTGCTAGCTTGCCAAGACTTACTAGACTCCTTGATAGCGAATGCTTGCCTAATGTTGTCACTCCATTAGCATAGGATTTGTCTCGCGTGTTGACCTAATTACTTTCTCACTTGCAAGATGGTGGTTTAACCATCGGAGAAGAGAAGATCATACAACTTGCAAGATGAACAAAGCAATCACCCATGAGTTAGTGAAGAAAAGCTAAGCTAGTGGTAAACTAGTACATGGAAGGAAAATTAGCTACAAGCATTAAAGAACTAAACACAAAGTTTTGAAGTAAATTGCAAGAAGTAAACAAAGCAAATAATAAAGCAAGTAAACTAGAATCAAGCTCAAGTAGAGAAGTAGAGAATGGATCAATCC